>BPLR01009620.1:0-18851 GCA_021605095.1 Caerostris extrusa | reverse complement strand
AAACAAACACTTAATTGAGACGATAAAAATGTTAACTATATTTTGGTGTTAGGCTAAAATAGTTTTATTTTGAGGCTTTTTATCTTCGCCATAATTGATTTTGTATTTCTTTCTAATATTCGAAATACTGCAATTGGAGTTCTTTATATCCCATAGAAAAAAACAGACAAATTCGTGTTCGGAATAGTAGAGCTTTTTACCAAAAAGATATTTTTTATAGTTATAGTGTTGTCGGCATCGTTTTATCCTACACCACTTGGTCGGAAAATTGGAAAAACTAGTCTGAAATGATAGATAAAATTCTTTTTCTCTTCTCTTTTTGAAGAATGAAAAGAGGACTTCTGTTTTTCGCTGTTTCGAAACATCAGAAAATGTTCTTACCATGTTCGAATGATAAAAAAAAGAATTTTCTGGAATCCTTTTTATTCGATCCGCAATTTTTTTGTGACGAAAGCCTACTTTGTTGAGTGACTGTTTTTCCCTAAAATATTTTTAGCAATTGAAGAATGTCATCTTTAGACGAATTGCTTAATCAAAATTCTATGTAGGTATTTTACACAGTGAGTGCAGAAAGTTTTCGTACTATGCTGGTTTATAATGAAAAACTTTTTTTCTTCTTTCTAATGCAGCTGGCAAACACCGACCAACTTCCGAGACCAAGCTGTCTGTCTCGGATGCCTTAAGGCAAGCGCTGCACAGACGTTACTCACTTTTACATTACCCAGGGGGCGTGACACTTGACGATAAGCCCCGGACACGGAGTAACAATGCCTCCAACGCTCTACGATTCTGTTAGACAGGGACCTACATTTTAAAGTGAATTCCGAACCACTACAAACATCCATGGCACCGCCAGGACCCGAAACCTGTGGTATCGAGCGCCAGAGCGCTAGCCACTTGGCCATTCAGGCCCAATGAAAAACTTGTTTTTGTTATTTAACAGAGAGCATAAGAGCCTGATTGTCCAGTGACTGGCGCTCGATGCCACAGGTTTCGAGTTCGAGTCCCGGCAATTGCATGGATGTTTGTAGTAGCTTGAATTCACTTTAAACCGTAGGTCCCTATCTAATATGGCTGTAGGCTAACAACCCTATCCTGCAAAAAAGAAACCATGTTCTGTATTGAAACCTATTAGTAGACAGACGGGTTCGGCCGATCTTGGGGCTGTTGCGCCACATGATGAATGTAGAGCACATTTCTTGAAAAGATTATCATAAGTTCCAAAATGATTTGAACTTACAATTTAAAATAATTTTCAATTAAAAATTATCTAAGACAAATAAAATTTTAAAAATGTATTAGTACAACAGGAAAATGCAAGTTTATTGTCGTAATTCATAATTATTTTTTTTAAAAAGAGGGGTTCAAATTTATTTAGACACTTTCCAAATATATATGCTGAAAAATCTGCTTTCAAACTGATTATGCTACTTTGACGCTCAGCGCCCCAGGTTCGAGTCCGGCGGTGACGTGGATGTTTGCAGTTGTTTGAATCCCTTTAAACCGTAATTCCCGGTCTAATATGAGTGTAGAGCGTTGGGCCGATATCTCTAAAAGGAAAACATCTTCTGTCTCGAAATCTGCCAGTAGGCTCATCAGTTGTTAAAAATAAAGTGTAAAAATTATGTTCAGTAAGTTACGCAAGTAAATTAAGTAAGAATTTCTCAAGTTCTTCAAAGAAAAAAAAAATGAAATGTTTGGTTTAAGAAAGCGCCGTTGCACAGACTTTTCTCCTTTGCACGCATGCTCATAGAAATTGCGCATGCGTATCTGTAATAATGTTTCCTATGAGCATGCGCGCGGAAAAAGCTAACGGACGTCCAAAATACGGTATGCAAAAACTCTACTATTTACTATTACTATTACTTTATTCTTTTTGATTTATTTACTATTACTTTATTTTTAATCTGGATTTTACACTGGTATAATGTGGTTTTTTGATATGTTTAGTATAGAAAGAAGATACTTCTATAAATTGTTTTTAAACCATACATCAATTACCCTTTAAATTTCTCCACACATAGGTAATTTGGTTAAATTTGCCAATTCAAGTATTTCTAGTTCTTCAAAGAAGAACCACATATTCGTCGCTTATTAAATAGAATAAACTAAAAACTGACTGAGCAATAAACTGAGCAGCAGTAATTTTATTTGTTAACACCCCGAAACACTTCCTAGTAAATGAATTCGCAGAATTTTGACCGACATACTCATGCATGTGACGTATTGTACATGTCTTCAAGAATTCATTGCTACACTACTAGGCGTTACCGTCGAACTGTTTTTATTTTAAGAGTCTTTTTTTTAAATATATATTTTTTTTAAATATGGTTTATATTTTCTTTCTGACATTTGGCAGGCTGCTTAACCCTGGTACATGTACCACTTTATATGGGGATTATTGTTTGATAAATATTTTAGCTTCCTAATTTTTCTGGCTGAATAACAATTAAATTTTATTTATCAAATGAATAAAATAATATCATACCAAGTTTAAATTAGGATATTTTTACTTTAAAATATTTCTTTCAAAAAATGAAATTAGGATATTTTTTACTTTAAAATATTTCCTTCTAAAAATTAAATTAGGATATTTTTTACTTTAAAATATTTCCTTCTAAAAAATTTAATTAGGATATTTTTTACTTTAAAATATTTCCTTCTAAAAAGGTTAAACGCTATCATTCATGGCGATATCACTGTAGCTTTTATCACTAAAATGTTTCCTTAAAAGATACACAGCACGCCAAAATCATTTTCATTGTTTATAAATTCATGATATCTGAGGTCATATTATGATATGAATCAAAAATTATTCTTTATGGCTTCCATTTCTGAAAACAATTCAACTAGAGAAAATGAAAGGAAAATATTTAGATTCAGATTAGCTGAGAAAATTCAGAACGTCATGAATATTTTATGCATGGCACTTTTTTCTTAAAGATAGAACAATCTTTTTCTCAGAAGTTATATGCATTATTCATTTCTACTTCAATGTATGAAACAAATAACATACGGTGTGAAAACGATCTTTTTCTGAACTTGTGTAGCATTTTGATGATAAAATATACTCAAATAAAAAACATAAGAGATAGCAAGTTTTATATTTAAAATATAATAAAGCCAAATGTAAAATGAATAAACTTGCATCATTGAGAAATAAGATGTTATAAATAATCATTGATCGAAGAATTATACATATTTTTTTAGTTGAATATAATCACAAATATGTCTGAGGGTCAAAGAAAATAAAAAAAATCGTCTATTTAATCTGATAAAAAGAGTCAAAATTGTTACCTAGTAATAGCGATCACTAGTTATTCACTAGTTTGGTTTGTCACTCTACAGTCATTTTGTTAACATTTTAGGCTACTTAGACCTGGGACATACAGTTTAACGAGAATGCCGTACCATTCACAAACATCCATGCCAACAACAGGATTCGAACCTGAAGCGCCTCCTCATAAAGATAAATCCATAATGATACTGCATGCAAAATTGATAAGAAAAGACAATATTACGCCACTCCTGTTTCGATGTTCGTAAATGAATGAATCTTTCTAGGAGCCCTGTGTCTGCTGCATCGTCAAGGAAAGCAGTATCAATAAAAGCTGTTCTGACAATGAGTGATGCTGTACACACCATTTTGTAAAAAAAACTTAAATTATTAACTCAGGGTAGTTGGCAAAAGGCTATATCATCCTTGCAAGAATGTGCTGTCAACATGCCATGTTAATGACTGAGGACCACTGAGATTCCTCACAGCATCCTTTATGGTCCTCCTGATATCATCGATTCTTTATTCTTATTGCGGTCATGAGATATCAACCAACTGTAGCAGTATTATAATATGTGATTGCGATCTTGCTTTGTCTCTCTACGGTCATTTTTGTGCACACTTTGATTAAATTAGATCGGCAACGTTTAACGCGGATTCCAAACCACTAACGAACATTCCCTGCCATCCCCCTGATTCGAACATGAAGAATGTGGTACCAAAGGCCAGAGCGCTAGCCAATTGGCCTTCAGACATCTCATATATCGAGGAAAGTTGCTGATGAGTTTAGGAAACGTTAAAAAAAAAAAAAAAATAGTAAATAAAAAAGAAAGTATAGGAAACTGCGTGAATCAAATAAGAATGATTCACATAAATATGAAGAACAAAAGCGTAAAAACAGGGAAAGATATGCAAGGAAAAAGGCTGGAAAAATTAAAGAAATGTATAAATTGTGAAACCGAAATCACAGGACGATTAGGAAAAGTTGGTGAGAAAGAAGTAGAAATTATGCAATAAAGCAAATCTTACTTAAAGTTATCTTTTTTAAAGTTGAAAATCTTGCTGTGATCAAAATCCACCACTATTGGCAAGCGTTCTTCTTTATTACATGAGGTATATAAAGTTTTTATACAGGCAATCAAATTGAGAATAAAATTTCTGTACGAAACCACTTTTTACAATCTACATTTTTACACAGACTGTAGGTGGAGTTACATCTACTTTTTTTGCGAGTATGCGTTAAAAAAGAATAACAATTCAATGATTCAGCAGTGTACTTTAATTGAAATATTTTCAAAAACATTTTCTACGAAAAACATTGTTTTCTCTTTCAAAAAATAATTATATTTTCATAGAAAACTTTGTTTGACAATGTTTTTTAATTGAAAACGTATCTCTATTCTGTACAAATAACCTAAAAACATTTTAATTATTAATTTAAAATTGTGAATACAAATTTCTAAACTTGTAAGCTTTCAATATTAGATAGTTCTGTAAAATTAATTTTAAAAAAAAAAAAAAACCCAGGCTTTAAGTTCCAATTTAAAATAACAAAAGTATAAAAAATAATTTTCTTAAAGTTTTCTAATTTGTTTCAGAATTCTCATTTTCTAAAAATGTGTTCTTATTATACTTATTTTTTGTCGATATAATTTTCTTTTACTTATTAAACAGAATAGTATTGTTCTTCGCTTTGAATTTTTTTTTTTTTTAAATTTTCTAGTTATTAAAACTGTGATATTTAATTTTTATACTCACGTATCATTTACCATTCAATATAGCTAATTTTTTAAAATATAGCGATTTAAAAAAGGGATATTTTTTCAACTCACTAGTCTCACATAAGAACTCATTAATTAGTTAAAAAATCAAACAAATAGTTATAATTTAAAAATAACAAAATTACGAATTGTGATAAGTCTTTATGTAGATCTGCATATCAAAGTTCCGTTGGACATTTATTAATATTAAAATACTATATAATAATATTCAAACGGCACATCATTAGTAAGGCGCTTTTATAATTGACAATAACATATGCACAAAACTCATTTGAATTTCATGACGATTTGAATAATATCAAAACAGCTCGCAATTTCGAATGGAAAATGCAGTCATATATATTCAAATTTATCGACGCCTACCAGCTGGGTTCACAGTTCAATGAATAGACTTAAAATTAAATAAATATTTTTCTGAAAGAAATACTGTATGATAATTGTCAGAAAATTGCTATGCTTAACATATTTATCATAAAAAGTAATCGTATTAACATTGATATTTATCATAATAATGTAAAATATATTTTTTTTACATTTAGCACTTTATACACTTTACATTACACTATTATAATAATAATAGAAGCTCATGTTTATTGCAAGTAGTTATTATACGGCTTGAATAATCGTAGTAGTTGGATTGTTGGTCATATAAATTTTAAAGCATCATCAGGAAAACTTTATTTAGATACTTTGTTCCGTTTCTTTATAATTTCATATAATGCATGCAGAAATTTCTTTATTTACACTGACGGAAGCAAATCTGACTCTGGAAGAACAGGTAGCGAAATTTTTATGAAGACAAGTACAGGAGAATTTAGATATACGTTTTAGAAACCCTGACCACAGCTTAGTATTCCGCTCAGAATTAACTGCTATAAGCGAAGCTCTGAGCCTAGCTTTAGACTTTAAAGTACCTGATGTTTGGATTCTGACTGATAGTAAGAGCTCAATACAGTATTTGAAAGATTAGCCAAGCATCCTGGAGAAATTGGGGTAGGATATAGTTTCTAAACTAGCTGTTTTGGACCAGATCGGATCAGTGTGCTTGCAGTGGATTCCCTCCCATGTGGCCATCTACGGAAATGAAATTGCTGATCTGCTCGCTAGGGAAGGTTGCAAACTTCCCAAAGCTTCTTCTTCCAATCTGTTAGCTTCAGAGGTTCATTCCATGACTTTTAGCCAAAGTGAATACCGCTTGGAGGTTGCCACCAATTCATGCATGGTACGCCGCTAAATATCCTGGTATGTCTTTGCAGTGCTCCTGTCCTAGATCTGTTCAAACGGCTTTAGCTAGACTAAGGACTGGCCACACTAAGAGTTTGACCTTCAATGGAGACGAGAAGACATATACCCTTTTTGTCATTGTTCGGCCATCGCGTCTCCTTCTCATTTCATCGATTGTATTGGTGCCTTTGTGAGGCAACTGTTGAATGAGGGAGGACCATTTACGATCTATTGATGCAGCATGACCTACTGGACTTGATTTAGGATTCTAAACCAAGGGGATAAGCAACAACAACAACAACAACAAGCAACAAGAAATTTCATTGATTAAGTAGAGTGCCATGACAAATACTAAACTACCTTAAATTAGTTAATGTTCTATTTCTCGTCATTGTGCATGTACTACATGAGAAAAATGAGAACTGAGAAAGGTGCTTACGAGAGATCATTTCATTACCTCACAGAAAACTAGGTGGATATTTCATCCTTTCTAACATCTTGAAATACATAGCATTGGTTCTAAATAAATTCAGAGGTACATAATTATGTGTGATATACAGCAAGTCCATTCTTAATAAAAGAATTATGAGATACTACTGTGACCAAAAAGTAAGACCAGTTTTCAATTAATATTTCCCGGGCATATGGGTATTTTAATTTTGTTTTTTTCCTTTTAAGTTGTTGGCACTGTCCTTGACATCTGTGGGAAATTTGACGTCAAAATATTCATTAGTGTTTGAGTTACGCCTTGTTTTGTGAGATACTAAAACTGATTCCGGGATTTTTGAAATGTCTCTTCAATCGACTCAAAACGGTGTCCCCAGTGTGGGTTTTTGAGTTTAGAGAGCAGTCAGAAGTAGCACGATGCTAAATTAGGTGAATACGGTGGTTGTGGAACGATATGGGTTTCATTTTTGGCGAAAAAGTCACGAAAAATCAATGCAGTGTGAGCGGGCACAATCAGTGCTTTCGGTACAAATCGAGATTTGATGCGTTTGAGGCCCAAAACATCTTTTAAAAAGGAATGTTTAAGTTCAAGCATCATTAGAAAGTCTCTAGTTGTAAATAGACGGTTTGCAAGCAAAAACTCTTAAATTCTTGGGACATGAGCTTCGTCGCTTGAGGTTGGGGATCGACCAGAGGGCTCTCCGTCTTCAACGCGTTCTCAGCTTTCTTTGAACTGTTTTTACCACTTTTAAACATTTATTTCCTATATAGGAATGTTCATCGAATGCCTTCTACAACATTCTATAAGTTTACGCAAACAAAATTTAAAGCAAGTTCGTGCTCAATTAATTCAGACATTTCAAAATCGTCGGAATCAGTTTTAGCATCTCACAAAACCAAGCGTAACTCTAACACTAATGAATATTTTGACGTCAAATTTAACACAGATGTCAAGGACAGCGCCAACATCCTAAAAAAAAAATTGTAATACCATATGCCTGGTAAGTTTAAATTGAAAATTGATCTTACTTTTGGACAGCCTAAGATATAACTCGCCAATGTATGTCGCCAAATTGGCCGCAGTCATTACTTTGTTGAGTTGCAATTCATTTATAACGAGAAATTTGGAAATTATTTTAGTGCCATTTAAGTGATAGGGGCTATTGTAATAAGGAATTACCTATTATTGATACGAAATCTTCGTCGATATACAATTTTGTTGACTTTGTAAGCTGAATTACCCATGAAAATTCTTACAAAAATATAAGCAATTTTGGTACTTACGTATTAACGCCACCACAGCTACAGATTTGGCGGTTTTTAAGTGGCGCCAATCTACACTTAAAATTTTTGTGACAAATATATAAAACACTTTATTTAAAATCAAAACACTTTCAAAATTCAAAATAATTTATTTAAAAACAAAGTAGTCAATCGGATTTCGATGGAAAATGGGCTGATATAGTGTTTAACATAGATTCAAAACAGCCTCTATTTTGGCGCATTGGCAGCTCTTTTTGGCTCAACTTCTGCTGCGGTGGCGTTAATACGTAAGTACCGCATTTTTATTACGCATGCAACTTGCTAACATATCTTTACATGATATTAAACGGCAATTTATGTCAGCCAAAGGTCAAAGTTTTTGTTTGAAACAAAGATAATTTAAATAAAGATATTTAAAATCTATTATTATTTTAAGAATTAAATAATTATTTATTATTTTATCATAATTAAATTAATTGATAATTATAATTTATTCATTATTGTGCAACATATATTTTTCTATATTAATGTATATTGAAATAAATGATATTTAAGGAATATTTGAATATATTGAATATTTAAGATGCATAGTTGTAACTAAAACAATCTACCAGTGCTATGTGTATTTCAAGATGCTATACAGGATCGAAATCTCCGGCTTGTTTTCTGTGATGTAATGAAATGATCTCTCCTAAGCACCCAGCGGCCTGGTGGCCAAGTGGTGGAGCTCAGGCCTTTGGTACCACAAGCTCCAGGTTCGAATTCTGACGGTGGCATGGATGTTTGTATTACCCTTGACCATAATTTTGCAGCAACTGCTTCTACCGTCTATTTATTTATTAGCAAATCTTAATAGCTAATAAGATTTTTAGAAAATCTTTCTAAATTATTGTAATTGATTTGATGAATATTCCTCCAGCTCTCTGATTTGTATAATCTCCTATGTAGTGTTTATTGCATTATATTGCTTTTAATTTTTTTCTTTCTGTAATATCTTACCTAACGTTTTTATATTTTACGCCTTTCATATTTCCTCCTTCTTCAATTTTTTTTTTTTTAATTTTTGATATTTAGTTCTGTTCTTGTATGAATTTTCCCCATTGTTCAGCTTCTGTACCTCCAAAAGTGAATTATGCAAAACTTTTCCGCCTCCATCGTACGTCCATTCATCTCACCCACATAATTCCCAAACTGTATAGCGGCAACTCAGCTCTAGGCACAGTGATGTGGTGTGGTGTAGTAGTAGTAGTAGTAGTCCACATTAAACTGTAGGTCCCGATCTACTTAGCCTTAAGTGTGCTCAAAATGATCGTAAAGTGACAGGCCAAACCAAACCTAAGCACCTTTACTTTTCTCATGTGCATGCACAATATAATGTTGACTCTGCATTTATTTCTAAACGCTGCATCTGTGATCCCTGTATTTTTCTTAATTGTCCAATAATAGGGAAATGTAATGTTTTAAACAAGATAATAATTTTAATTTCCTTGAGGACTTTGTACAAAGAGTAGTATTTTGACCCCAACTATTTATTTATTTTATCTGATTATTATTAAATCGCCAACGTATGTCGCCAAACTGTAGGCAATTATAACCAAATAATTCATAATTTACTTATCACCAGAAGAGCTATTGGGTATCATCTTGGAGCCTTTTAAATAATGGGGGTTTTATCAAAAGAATAAGACGATTTGGTACTTACGTATTAACGGTACCTTGGCGACAGTTGCACCAATAAAGAGCACACGCGCCAACCGCAGCTACAGATTTGGCGATTTTTAAGTGGCGCCAAAATTCTGCTTCCCTCAAACCAGTTGTCCTTTTAAGTCCCACACGATGAGCACACTGATTGAAATTGCATTTCCAAAACTTACGTTCACCAAAATAAAGTTTCATGTCATGGGAATTGGGACATTTTCGTTGTGTTGGTAAAATATTTCGCACCTGAAAAATAAAATTGCATCTTGTTCTGTTTCTGGCAAATCCCAAATACGCATTTTCGTAGCACTACAAAATGGCGTCAAAACTCAGCAAATCTGCAGCCGTTATATTGGCGCCAAAAAACCGCCAAATCTTTAGCTGTTAAAACCGCCAAGTCTGTCGCCAAGGTACCGTTAATACGTAAGTACCGACAATTTATATAATATAAGAACATATAGAAAGAATGATTTGCAGCAAAAATTGAAAAAAAATTTCTCCAAAATGTTTCCAAAGATAGTTATTATAAAATGTTTATATCCCTCCAAAAGTAGTATTATTTTGGAAGAAGTCAATAACATAATTTATTAGATTTAATAATGTGTAACAACTTGAACAACATTTTTAGTTTTGAAAGATTATTATTAGTAAGCAAATGATTCAAAAATAAAAACCGAATTGACCCTTTGGTTATACTAAATGTGAAACATGAAAAATATATAACATGGCACTCTAAATCAAACGAAATTTAATTAGTGGAATATATAAAAACCCAACTATTTTGACATGAGTTTACAAGAAAAAATGTTAAGAAATTATTTTTATAATCTATTTTTAAATATTTTGAAACTAAATGGCTAATATTTTTCATATATTTGATTCTTTTAATATTCATTTCGCAATACACAAACACAAAGAAGTATTAAATAATTTTCACTGAAACATATTTACTTGTGATGTAAAATTTTGTAATACAAAATATATTCAAATATTGTTCTTGATTTAATTATGTTATGTAAATTTGATTCCTTTATTGAAATAGTTAAATTTTAGATAAAAAGGCCAAATTAAAAATTCTTTTTGGTTTTTAGTTTTTTAAACTGTATGCATAAAATATTTTATGTCATTTTTTTTTTTTTTTACTTAAACTTTGAAATAACTTTTGGCAATCACAAAAAAATTACTTATGAAAGCTTTTCGCGTACATTTACATTTTTTAAGTTAATTTATTCATAATTAATGTTGTTTTTAGATGTCTAGGCCTTTTTTGCAACGCCTTAAAATGCAAATTGGTTAATCACTTTGGCTAATATTTTTTGTAATTATTTTGTTCACATTTTTAGGATAAAGTATAAGAAATATTTTTATTAGAACACAAAATTTCTGAAGGCCACATTTAGTTATTCTGCGTTTTTAAAGAAATTAATTTTTAATTGAAGGACGCTGGTGAAAGCATTGTATTTCTTAGAAAATATTCCATATTTTAAATTTGATGAATCACAAAAAAAGATTTTTAAGTTTTTGAAAAATATAAGAATAAACTTCAAGTAACATCTTATTAAAAATATATCTAGTTAAATAAAAAAATAATAATTATTTTAAAACTCATCTTATATTTTAAAGAATTTACTGAAACTTTTCCAATAATCAAATAATGAACTTTTTGCTTACGATTTGCAAAACTTACACTAAATTATAAGAAATACCAATTCCTTGCATCAAATATGAAATTACATAATAAAAAATTTATTCTTTACCTTTGCAAGGCCAAGAATAATTATTGAAAAAGAATATACATATATCATATATATTATCTCGGGAAAACTTACAGAAGGTAAGATAGAAGATAAAGAAGAAACATAAGGTAGATGAAACACACAGAATCACTTGGAAACATATTATATATATATATATTCTTATACTACTAGGCAGGAATGCAGGAAGAAATGCAGATAACAAAATGATATTTATTGGACAAATATATTATACTAAAAATAACAATTGATTAAATTTTTAAGAAATTTGGGTGCACAGAAGAAATCCCAATAAGAAATCAATACCTCTGGCAGTAATAAAACAGCACTTATACGCCCGGGCATTGAGTCAAACAAAAGAGTGGATGGCATGCACAGGTAGAGATGCCCATGCAGTTTCAACACGATGCCACAGCTCATCAACCGTAGTGACTGGCGTATGGTGACGAGCCAGTTCCTCTGCAACTATTGACCAAACGTTTTCTATTGGCGAGAGTTGTGGTGAAACGTGCTGGCCGGGGTGACAGCCGAACATTTTCCGTATCAAGGAAGGTCCGTACAATACCGGCAACATGCGGACGCGCATTATCCTGCTGAAACGTAGGGTTTCGCGGGGCTAGAATAAAGGATAGAGCTACGGGGCATATCACACCAGAAATGTAACGCAATGCAATTTGCGTATGAGAAACCGGCTGAGCAATTTCTAATTTAAACACACTGTAGGTGTCGCCACCAGAACCTGCTTTGTCTGAATGCAAAAGCTAATCATTTGCATATCACAGCACCTTCTTCCTGTCGTTTAAATTTCACGTTTGTAGCATCTCGCCTTCTTGATGTAGCAATTTTAATGGCCAGTACTGTATATTTTAGCAGAATACGGCATATGTTAACTAGCCAAAAAAAAAAAAAAAATGCATTGCAAAAATTGCATATCGCGAATTCTCCATGTTCCAATATATGTGTATACTAATTTTCATGGATATCGTTTGAAATACATATAAGATGAAATGCTGCAGTACCCTTTGGTGGCAAATAACAACAAAGTGGATATCGCGAATCTATTTTCCATACTTGAATAAATATTATTATCAATTTTCATAGACTCAGCGATATAGAAGTTGATATACTGTAACACCATCTGGTTGCGATTTACAACAAAGGGGAGAGCATAAAAACATTTCCCATGTTTTGTAAAACACTCATAAAAAATGTAATCAAATTCGGTCATATATATTATATATGTACAAAAGTATAGCAATCTAACAAATTGAAGAAAGAAAAAAAAAGAGACTAAACCATCAATGCGCTTAAGGTCGCCGTATCAAGCATGGATAAGGTATTTAGCGTCATGAAGTTCACTGGAGGATCAGGATTCTTATTCTTTCTTTTAATTAAAGTCTTTTTTTGTACTCATTATGTCTAATCCTGATAAGGCAGCTTTAATGAATTGAAGGGGTGACTGTAATTTCTTTGTTGTTTGACTTTTATTCTTCATGCAGGGTTTTGTTTACTTGATTAACAAAATAATGGCTTCTTCATATATATATATATATATATATATATAATCAACAGTTGCATATTAGCCCATGCTTGATAAGCTGGCTTTAAGCATACTAACAACTTATCCTTTTTTAATTTTTCAGAATCTTCTAGTGTGTATATATATATACATATATATATTGTAACCATGCTTCCTTCTGCGCACTGCGAAGAGTCCCCTGTGGCGCTCAGAAGAAATTCTCAGTAGGCCTCAAGATTCACACCCGATAGGAAGTATAGCGCAACTGGCGCTTCCATTGAGAAACGTTTAGTTTGTAATCTCTCATTCCGAGAAGAAATATATTCAATGCAACAGCTATGAGTTTTTCAAACCTGTGTCTCAAGTCAGAACCCAACCACACCTAGTTACAATCCAGCCGCTCAAATGGCAACACTACACAAATATATATATATATATATATATATATAATAAATGAGATAACATAATACATTTTCATTTAAAATGTAAATCCAATCAAAATAGTTGAGATGTAAATATCCGAACATTTGATACAAGCTTCGAAGTGCATAGTAACTACTGCGGCATATACACAGATAAATAGGGAAAGAAAAAACCCTACATAAGTAGACCAGACAAGACAAAAAAGTGCCAAGCAAAAAAGGCATCCAGAAAATTTGTAAAATTTCTTAAAAATGCAGACATAATAAAATGAAAATAGGTTTATTATAGAACACATCCTCCTCAGAATAGTATATTTTTATTTTTTTGTCTGTTGAAAAATATAGACCAATATAAGTTAAAGACCAATTCTAATAACATGAATGATCTAACTTCATTAATAAAGTATATATGGTGGGGTAAAAATACGAGCGGAGCTAAAGTTCGCAATAATATTTTAAAAACACGCAGTTTAACGAGCTGGTCATCAAATAGTTTGCTTGTTTGCATCAGCACCAGTTGTTTTTGCTGACACTTACAATATCGCATAGTAATATTGTAAGTGTCCCCAAAAATGAAGCAAATTGCTGTTTAACAGTTAGTGTTTGAGTTCTGAATCAGATACAAATGTATTTTCTGTTAGTATATAAAATATAGAGTTTCAATTTAAATTTTCTCTGCCATCCACTTTTCTTAGTATGGGATATAAGTACGCATTGCATACGTTGTCCCATCGTATGGGGTAAAAGTATGCAATGAAAAGGCTTGGCAAGTTTGTGATAACTCCGTTAATAATGCTTCAGTGGAAGTGGCTCTTGGACAGTATTTAATAAACATCCTAATGCCTAAATTTAGTGCAAAATCATGGGACATTTTGGTGAAAAAATTATCTAAATGTCGCAAAACAACAAAATTGCATAGTTTTACTTCCACCTACCGTAACATGTGCGTGGGATAAAATTATATGTAAGTTAAAACATTTTTTTTTTTTTGAGGAAATATGATGTAAATGATGCAATAGCCTATTTCATTATTATTTATGAAAAAATACTGAGGTACCTATTCTGGGCCTGAACAGACTGAGGAATAAATATAGTCTTTTGGTCACAATGGTCTGCGAATTTTTTCAGTTTCAATGTTCATATTTTAAAGTTAACTGAAGGTACTTGTATACCAACTGAGTTTATTGAGGACCTAGATAAGGACGATAATTTTTATCACAAATTAACTATTTGGGAAATACACGGCCTACTTGAAGGTTGTGCCAATATCAATAATCCCACGTTTGTGCATCTGTTTGGAAACATTGTAAAAAAGATAAGAATGTAATTTTATGTAATTAATTATATTTGCACTGAAACGAATCAAATACATCAACATGCAAATGCATACCAGTTTTAAAAATGTATGTATTATAATTGTTATTTAAATGTCTTACATCATTTCAGTAGTTTAGCAGCTTTTGGGCGCCTATATATGTCTTTCTATAGTATCTGAATAAAATAGAAATATGGTGTTAACAATTCTAAAAATTCTAACTTAAACATTAGTTGAATGAGACTGATTTCTACCTAATCTAGGTTTATGGAAATTCACTTTAAATAATAATTCTTTCTTCCCCTTTAATATATATCATGCAATACATATTAATACCGTTTATCAGTAAATGCTTTTTCAAAATCTAAAACATTAAATATATGAAAGGTAAAACATCGTACAATATATCAAATATATCATAAAACATTTTTATTATAAAAAAAACTTCTTTGAATATTAGATTATCACTTGGGTACAAATACGTTCAGAAAAACTCACCTTGATAGCTAGTGAACAGCGTCTTGTGTTTCGGAATAGATGAAGCTTGTTTTCAAATATAAAAATGGAGTACAACTGAAAGCTCCTTTGTCTATTATGGGAAAGATGCAATAAATGATGTAGAGCATTATATCCTTCTGTTAGGTTCGAAGAGGGCAGCAGGTTGAAATCCACAACATACCACGTCTGGGTTTATCTGTGGTGGCCCAATGTGGATTCAGTCAACAACACATTCTAGATACAAGACCTGACTAGAGGTTTGCATGTCACGCTCTTGATGCAAATGAGCTGAAACAGAAATGAGGTAGATTAGCCATATTGTATGTCATTGTAATGTGTTTTTTACATTTACTGTCGTATAATAATTTTGAATTTTGTGTAAAATTTGTATGGTTTTTAAAGTGCTATCATAATAAAAAAAAAAAAGTAAACAGAAATTCCAGATATTTCAATTTCCCATGGAATGTTAAAAGTCAATGGACGTGAGCCATTCAAGAAAGATTTTATTCCTACTTGAACGCGCAAGGATACCTAGCGGCGAAAAAGTTTCACATGCGCCTCCGAGCATGGAGTCTGATCAGTGTAACGCCAGAGTGGCAAGAGAGACATCACTGCTGCGAGTGGCTGTGCCTGTGTCGTGTAAATAAAATGATGGTTAAGTTTAAGCCTTTGGTTTTAATTGTGATTACTTATTTGTAAATTGAATTACAGTCCGAAAAGAACAGATTGTTATTCGAGAACTACAAAGTATTCTAGGATAAATTGTAATCTTTTGCTTCTAATGACATAAATTTTACATAATTTTACTATTTGATTTCATAACATTCATGACATATTTTTAATAGTATTATATAGTACATATAATAGTTTGTATATAGTATGTATATTAGTATTTCTTCACACTAATAAATAGTTTATTGAATCATTTACATAATATGTTCCTCACAAAAAATGCTGATGCTTTGAGGCGACACCAGATTTCTACGTCTATTTTGTTGACGAATACTTCAATTCCACTTAATCCAAGCGGGAAGCTTTTCCAGTTCGTTGATTAAAATGTGAGTCAAGATGCAGGACCAGATAATTTTTGAATAAAAAATAAAATCACACGCGCTGCCACCAATTTATATACATAATTATGTAACGTCTTGGCCTATATTAGATCTATAATGGCTACAAGAAGGGCCACTTTCAGGTTCATGGGAATACTTTAATTTTTATGTGAACTTTACTTTTAAGAGGAATGCATTAGAAAAGTTTTCGTGGGCTATGATGAAAAATATATAATAGTAAATTTACAAAAATCAAAGATTGCATAAGCATATAATACTTAAAATATTTCCAAAATTGTCCATCTTACTTAATATCAATAATAAAAGTTCCTGTGTGTGTAAGCAGGAAAAATTATTTCAGCTTGTAAACAACCACATAGAGAAGGCAATAAAGGAAAACATTTTTATTGAACGAACAGTTTTTCTAATTTATGTGAATTGACCAAGTTTAAAGTCTTCGAATATTACTAGAAAATCACAAATTTTGTATAAAGCTTTGTCAGTTGTTTTTTTACTGATTAATATAGAGGAAAATAAACAATTATAAAAACGAGTGTTATTATTAAAATTTAAAAATGACATAGTTCTTATAACAAATTGAGGGAAATACCACTTTCCTGTATCAGTAAATAAAGAAATTTTGCAAGATTTGTATCCCAAGATTCAATCTAAAAGTGGAGACATTTTTTTTTCAATTCCTACTATTAGCTCACACTCTCCTATTTATATCTTGTTCACATTTTCAATCGTTCATTAAATACTTTTTTTATTCATCCACTCAAGTTGAAATACATTTTTGAACTTGCTAATGGATGACACGTGATATGTAATACAGTTTTCAAAATATTAATTCTTTAATTAAATTTAATCAATTAATTTTAGTTTTATATGGGAGAAAAAATTTGACATTTAATATTGTGATTCTGTCATATGTATATACATATTTGTATTAATTGTAATTATTTAATAAAATGTAACTAAAATGAAATTTTCTTTGTTGCCCGATGTAGTAATTGACTTAAAATTTTTTTTATATTACTTGTTTCCTTCAACTGTTTTTATTTCTATAATTTATTTACTAGAAAATATACATAATTTTAATATTTCATATTAAATGATTGTTAAATTTTAATCGATCAGATAAAATTCATTCATGTGATATACATGTTTGAGCCATTCCCCTGACTTCTATTTTTATTTGTGTATCTTCCTGATGTATAAAAATTTTTACGTAATTCAAGATATGTAAAACTTTAAGAAACATCTGTTCATCTTTAAAATACTAATAAGTTAATTAAAAACTTTTAGGATTCATAAAAACAAAATAAATTTTCTAAAGTCACAAATAGTTACAATGGTGATTGACGAAATTTATATAAAAACATGTTTAGATTTTAAATGAGGCTGTATTCTAAGAATGGCGTGTAATATGGAAGTCGTTTTTCTTCAGTTTACGTATTTACGATTCAAAAATGGCGGCCTGATGGCCAATTAGCTGGGGCGCTCTGGTCCTGGTACCACGGGCCAGCTTCGAATCATGGCGGTGGCATGGATATTTGTTAGTGGTTTGAAATCCACGTTAAACTGTAGGTACTGATTTTAATTAGCACAAATTAAAAAAAATGACCATAGAGTCTCTTTAAATGCAGTAGTTCATATAATGGCAGTTAAAAAAATTTATTTTAGGAGAAGAATAGCATTGTATCATAAGAAAAAAATCTGATTTGATCTTCGTGACATTGGGTTTAAAGTAATAGGTATAATTAGTGAAAATAATTCCATTAATAGCAAAACAATATCGTATTTTTTCAATTCCTCTCCTACATAAAATTGGTTCATGAGAATCCTTGTGTTCCTACTGAACCTTTAATTTTTGTAATAGATTCAGTGTGTACATTAAGAAAATGTAAACTAACAAATGGATTAAAAAAATACCGGTTTAATGTTTGTATTTTCCAGATTTTGGAGGATTTTGAATAGTCTCCATCATTAAAGCACATTTTCCAAAGTTAAATAACTTACATGAAATAAAATGCAATAGCCTAGTAAAATACGCTTATAATCTTAACTTCAAAACCCCTTTTCCCTAACGCAAAGAGAAACAAAAATGTGAAGCTTGTTCGTAAAATATTTAAATAAATTTGCCATTCAAGATCTCCAAAAAATTGAGAAGAAGAACATAAATTAATTAATTAGGAAACATCATCTATTTTTATTTCTATAATTTATACAAGCTGGAAGGCTGCAAATATTAAAATTATTGTATTATTAAAGGACTATATTTTAGATCCGTACCAAGCACCAATTTTTCTTCTGTTGCCCTCTTACGAAAAAAAAATTATACTTTTTTAAAATAATATAAAAAAGAATATTATGGCTATACTGGGTAGAGAAAAACAAATATTGCAAAACAGAAACATTTGCAAAAGAAATACATCAAGATATCATTCACACATCAAAGACTTTAGTTGAAACTGCAAATATTTTATAAATAAATTAAAAGTTTAAATATTTTCTTCCTGTTAAAAAATTCAAACAGATGTATTAGAGGTGTGTTTTGGTAAAATCACTCGCATGATTTCAATATTTAGATATAAATCA
>BPLR01009619.1:0-34548 GCA_021605095.1 Caerostris extrusa | reverse complement strand
GATAATCTCCAATAGTTACCTATTAACCTTGAGTTCAGTTACACATCCTCCTGAATCGAGGGCGCACCCATGGGTTTGTAACTCTACGATTGGACACATTAAGCAAGGCAAACATTTTTTTACGAATTCGAAAGTTTGAACTGATACATAATGCGAGTTTGAATACTGACATCTACAAAAGAATAGCTTATTAATCGTATCGTAACGTGGCCAGCGAAATTCTTTGTGGCTTTCGCTTCCATTCTAATGATGTGTAGACCTTAGAAAGCGAAAGTACTGCCAAGTAGCCTCAATCAAAACGTTGATTTGGACATCATAAACTAAGCAACCTTATAAACGTTCTCAATTTACTTTTTTGACAAGGAGATAACTGAACAAATTTCGTATTATATCGGTATTTTTACCGCGTATTCACGGAATTTTCAAGTCTGCAACAGTATTAGGTCGGACATCAAATGTTAGGGTAAAAGATGCCCCTTTAGGAACAAAGGGATTGCATTGAAATAGCGTGTCCCCGAGAGCAAATTGAATCCTCTTTTTTTATATCGAACCATGCATAAATAAAATAAGTAACATATTTAGAAACTGCGTAAAAATTAAAATTATTTCTAATGAATATCAATTATAATACCCTTGGTAAAAATTACTAGAACAATTTTAAATCACGCAACCTTATTTTATACGGCGTCAAATTGCCTCTGTGCTTATACTATAGGAGGATTCCTATAATAATAAAAAACTCCACCGAAAAGTAAATTAATTAAACACAATAGTAAGTAATAAACTCACCCATGTATAAATAAAACGAAAGGCCACATCTTTACGAACTGCATAACAATTGTAAAATTATCTTTAATAATGAATCCCTATTACAACATTCTTGCTTACTATAGCTACAACAATTATAATTCTCATATTCTTTTAAGCATAATAGCAAGCTTAAGTAATTTCTGTGTGCCTTAATGCAGATAAATTACCCTATACAATCAGTCTATAGTGAAACTTATAACATAAATAATTAAAAATATATTCATATTTTTTCTAGTTGGTAGTCTAAATATTACCTCTTTTTACAGCGAATAACCATGAATGTTGGTCCGATATTCATTTAAAAGAAATTAATCATCTATAACTTTTTAAATATAATTTAGAGCATACAATGCAAATTTTAATTGATCACATTTCACAAAAAGACAAAAGAAGTATAGCAATTAAGTAAACAATTAAAATAGCGTCTTCTCGTAGAGACTAGCAGAAAATCAGATATAAGTAAATGAATGGAATGTTTTTTTTTTTTTTTTCCTTCTAATTCAGCTGGCAAAAATAGACCGTGGTCTTTCGCCATAAGGGCTGCACCGATGTTATTCACTTTGCACTACCCAGGAGGAGCGTGTAACTTGATGGTAAGCCACGGAGTAACAATGCCCCCGTGCTCTACGATCCTATTAGGACCGGGACCTACGGCTTAAAGTGGATTCCGAACCACTACAACACCCATGGGCAAAGCCGGGATATGAACCCGATACCTGTGGTACCGAACGCGAGAGCGCTAGCCATTCGGCCATCAGGCCCCTATGAATGGAATGTATATTGAATGATTCGCTTTGGTGTGTGCTTGATCTAGCGGCTTTCTAGAGAATAAGCTAGAATGGAGTGTTATTCAAATTTAAGTGATATGGATTATACATAATCGTTTATCTAACAAAATCAATAATATTTTAACCTCAAGTTTTTCGTTTTCAAGTTATTAGTCAAGTTTTTCAAGTTATAGAATCCTATCAGATAAGGATGAGGATATCAGATAAGGATAATTATGCCAGTAAAATAGTAAACATTGAAATTTATTGACCCAAAATTTAGTTCTAGTTTAATGAACCTTTAAAAAATTTTATTTTCCGTTGTCGAGAATTATCCTTTTTAATTGTAACTGTAGCTTGTATTTGTTATGATTGCAATTTTTTTAAATAAAGTTGCTTACTTGGCGCGAATTTTGCCTTTTTTTTATATCGTCATGAGGTATTCTAAACTGGTATTTTAACACATTGTTTTTTTAATTTATATTTTATATATTATCAATTTCACGCTGTAGGTTAAATTAAAGTTAATTTATGTATACTTTCAACTGACGTTATAAAAAACAGTAATGTTAAGTGTTTTGCTTTTTTAAAAATTTAGTGATATATAATAAGATTGGGAGAAGTGCAGTAGTACCGAAAATAACTACTTCATAATTATTTAATAATCATCATGGGTGATCTTGAATATAAATGTGATGTATGCAACAAAACTTTCGAAAAAATCACGAGGTCTCTTAAGGCATGCTAAAGTACATTTAGTTGAAAAGTTATTTCAGTGTAATATATGTGACAAAACATTTAAATTCAGATCATATCTAAATAAACACCAGCTAGTTCATTCTAACGAAAAAAAATTTTCTTGTGACGTTTGTAATAAAACTTATGCAAGAAAAGATGTATTAATGTGCCATCTGCG
Organism: Caerostris extrusa; assembly: GCA_021605095.1. Classification (NCBI taxonomy): domain Eukaryota; kingdom Metazoa; phylum Arthropoda; class Arachnida; order Araneae; family Araneidae; genus Caerostris; species Caerostris extrusa. The sequence continues at coordinate 32,055 of BPLR01009619.1, read as the reverse complement.
CGTTCACAGTGGTGACAGACCATATAAATGCAAAATTTGTAACAAAGATTTTAACTGTAAAACTTCTCTCGGAAAGCATATGCATGTTCATAACAGTGATGTAACATATGAGTGTGATGTTTGCAATAAAGTCTTTAAATGGAAACGATATCTTAAGGAACATTATTTCATTCATACAAATGATGCACCTTACGTTTGTGATGTGTGTAACAAGCCATTTGGAAATTCATCAAAATTCAAAGTTCATCTCCGTGTTCATGCTCATACTAAGACATTTGAATGTCCGTTATGTAAAATAATCTTCAATGATAAAAGTGATTGGAATGAGCATTGTCATCTTGAACACAGTGATGGTAAACTACATAAGTGCGATGTGTGTAGTAAAAGTTACTGTCGTAAAAGTGATCTTAAGAAACATTATTTCATCCATACAAAAAATCCTCCTTTCAAATGTAATATTTGTTATAAACCCTTTGAAAGTCTTTCAAAACTAAAAAATCATCTCTGTGTTCATACAAAAGAAAGATCATTTGTTTGCCATATATGTAATAGGAGTTACATGCAAAATAGTAATTTAAAGCAGCATTTGAATCTTCAACATGGTGATTCTCAACCTTTTTGTCAGTTGTGCAACAAAACTTTTCAAAATGATTTTCACCTCAAGAGACATTATCTTACTAAAATACATAAATTAAAATTGAAAAAAAAAAAGAAAATGCTGCAAAATCAGATGAGGAAATGCAGGAAATTAAAAATGAAGATAAGAATTGTAGTGAAATGGAAACAAGTTAAATGTATAGTTATGCAGGAAATTTAAGTGTGCAGTAAAATTGTAGTTAAAGGAGTCTCTAGGATTGTAGTGAGCCTTTTCTGTCAGTCTCTGTAATTGAAATGTATTCTTATATTGTTTTTAACAGAATTTAAAGGAAAACAGATAGGGCAGAAATGGAAAAAAAAAAAAAAATTGCTGAAACATGAAGATGAAGGTTATTAGTATACATTAACCTACTGCTAAAAAGCATTGGATTTTGACTGGGATTAATGCAACTAATACAGCTATTTGATGATTACAAAAAACACTTTAAATAGTGCTTTTCTGATCACCCTTCTGTATATTCGATGCCACATGAACTCAGTTAGATAATCGCTGCTAGTTTTTGCATGATCCTTCCAAGTGGAACTCGAACTTGATATGTGACTGAGATGCTTCAATTGTAATTGTGTATGCTCAGTCTCTGGAATTTTGAAAATGTCGAGGGATTTATTTGTTGTTTGATGAGTGAAACCTTGCCTTACATACAGTTATAGGAACCCCAGCAGATTTATTGTTTTCCCAATTAGATTTATTGTTATCCCATTTATGCATTTTTTAATCACACTCAATAATTTCTCCTTTAAGTGATCATGCACAAGAAAACAATACAATCTTTTTTCAATTACTTCAAATGCTGAATACTGTTACATACTTCTGTGATTGTATCTTATCAAACTTCTTCTCATCTATCTCAAAAATTACTTTTCCATCAAGTGGAATATTTTCTTTCATTACCCCATATATGCAATTTTCTGCAGAAACTTTTAATCAGTCGTGGTGTTAAGTATACGTTCAAGCTTATCAACAATATCTGTAGTCTAATACATATAGATCCAATTATTCACTAAGTGATGCTGCTTTATCCAATTAACACCATGACTGATAATGAGAAAAATAGAAATTTATATGAATAGATCTTCATATTGTGTGCTTTATCACTGTACTACCTACTAAACAAATGACCTTTACACATGGTCATTTGTTTATATTACTCAAATTCTTTTCTCTTCCACGAGTTCAACCTATAAAATTCTTTACTATCAAGTCTTCAAATATACTCCATTACTATACTTTCAACTTGCCTTGACATTCCAAATCCTTTGAAAAAAATCCTTTTCTAGATTTTTTCCCAGAATTGGTCATTTAATCCCTAAAATGAATATTAAACCAGACATTCATGGAAGGATCTCTGTAAATAATAATAAAAAAAAATATAAATATATATATCCATTTTTTTTTTTTAAATTTACTCGTCTTATTTATATGTTTTTTAAATTTACTCATCTTATTTATATTCATTTGATTGCTAGAAAGTATGAGCAACAATTCTATTGTTTTAAAATGGAATTTGTATGCCATCATAGGTAATGAATACAAGAATTTGGAGTTTTAGAGTAGTTCCGTTATACATTTTCTCTTTTGTCACATTCTGATATTTGTAGTATTTTAATCAACATTTGTATAAAGTGAGATAAAGCAGCATCAGCTAGCATACATTTCAAAGTACCAAGTCAAGTAAAGAAAACAAAAAACTTACGACTGACAGTCAGTATGTGGAATCAAAAAAGGTTCTCTGGTTGTTATTGATCATTCAGATTATTGGAATTCATTGAAAAGCTGTGTGAAAGAGATGTTGGGGTTAATGAAATTTTGATGTGGCTGAGGTTGTTAGTATGGGAGGCCCACACTTTTTTTATTTCCACTCTTGGAAAAACTTTACAACAACTCTTAAGAGATGATTTGGACATTTTTATCCACTTTGGATTAATTGTTCTTCGCAGGCACTGGTTTTCTGGTCATCACTAGATTGAGACATCATGTTTGACTGGGGCAGTATGCACTTGAGTAATGAAAATGGTGGAAATTAAAGCATAAGGTTTCTGATTGAGAATTGTTCAATTTGAATGGTAAGGTATAATAGTTTATTAATTTTATAGATATTGGCTATTATTAGAGTTTCGTCAGAAATATTATGAGTGTGGCGTTTGTTCTCAATTTCTTTAATTGTGCCACATGGAAAAACTTGAAAATGAGTTCAGTTTTGTGTCTACAGGGAGTTCCTTAAGAACAACTTTGGTCTTTTGCTTTTAGGTTTGATAATATATAATTCAAATTTCTTCGGGGCGTGGAGAGTCATAATGGCACAGTGCTCATCTTCATGTTGCAGGCAAATTTTGATGTAATCCTTTTTAAATTTGTTTTTAGTTTCTCGATAAAATTTATATATTTCTTATAGTGCCAAATTTTAGTTGCTAGTATAATGTGAGATTTGAAATCGGGAGGAACATCAGATTCGTAATTATCCTCGATGGTTGATGTATCCTAAATAACATATTGAATTTTGAAGACAGATTTTTCAAACATTTTAGAAAATTTATTTTATTTTCTAATCATCCATCACTTGGAGCCACTGGTTTAACTTTCAAGGGTCTGACAGAAAGAGAAACATCTTGCCTTTAATAGTCGAAATATTGCTGGGAATCCTTAGCATTATTGGAGATTTCAATACTGGGATTTGGGTTGTGCAGAGATCCAGGTATTATTGTAGATGAGGGATCTATGTTACATTGTGGAGGAAGGTACTCTGAGAATATATATACTGAGAACTCTTATTTTGAAAAGAATTAGAATCCAGCATCACTTTCATCTTCTCAGAAAACAACAATAATCCAATTCCAACATGGGAATCGCTAAGAATGAATGATTAGTAAAAAATGGCAGATAGCTGTAACCTGAAATGGCTGCTTTATCATCCATGACTATTATATTATTCTATGATCTTTCTCTGTCTTTATGATCTAATCAGACACACTGTTATATACTGCAATGGCGTCACAGGATCTGATGTCATAAAAAGAATATTCCAGAAGTTTTCCTATACAATAAGTGAAAGTCTCAATCAATATCATAATTGACACATTATTATTTCTGGCTAATGACAAAAAAAATTGCTGAAATTGTCCCTAAACTACTATTTGGCCATATTTCTACATTAACTTATTCTTAGTTAGAAATATTGTTACTCATAATGGAAAATTGACATATTTTTAAATGAATTAAAAATTTAGCTTTTATTTCTGTAGGTGTAAGATGAAGTCTATTTTAAAATCATTTATGTATATATTTTTATAACTCAGCATTTAATGAGATACATTATCTAGACTTCTTTTTTTTTTTAACAGTTGACTTTTGAATAAACACAGATTTGACTTCACTGTGATCAATTTAGCTCTGTTATGTTGCAGAAAATTTTGTTTCACACAAATATAACTACATGAAATATTTTTGATGTATGAAAATACACTAATAAAAGATAAACATATTGTTGTAAAACATAATTTGTTGAATATTTTAATAACAAATATTTTCTATATCTGTAAATTCTTCCTATTTTGTTATATTGAAACTTTTATTAATTGACACACATTTAAAATAAAAATGTTTTCTCACATTCTAAGGGACAAATACAAAAAATATATTTCTTTAATTAAAAAGTGAAATTTTATTTACTTATTAATTCAAATATTTGAATGCTTTTACTAAAAGTATTTCTGTTGCATTCTCTTACATTTTTCTTTTAAAGTTTTAGTTTTATTTGCTCAAAAGGCATAAAATGAGAATGTTTTGTTTTAGTCTAATAAAATAAATAAATAAAACAGAATTCAAATAAAAATAAAATAAATAATAACATAATATAGGAAGAAAAATTCTGATTTATAATATCGTTTATTAAAATAATAATATAGGGGCCTGAATGGTCGAGTGGCTAGCGCTCGGTACCACAGGTTTCGGGTTCGAGTCCCGGCGGTGCTATGAATGTTTGTAATGGTTCGAATACACTTATAAGCCGTAGGTCCCGGTCTCATATGACTGTTGGGCGTAAAGCTGACAACCCTACCCCGTAAAAAGTAAAACATCTCTCGCCTCAAAATCTACCAGTAGGTAGACGGCCTTGGACCACATCGGGCTGTTGCGCCAATGATGATGAAAATTATTATTATTATAACCAATAATATATATATATATTAAAATTATATATATTATTATTATTAGATATAATAATTTTTAACAATGAGAATTAGAAAATGTGATTTGAAAGTTAAAAGTTAGTATAAATATATGTAAGTATAGTATACAAATATATATAATAAAAAAAGAATTACTATTGTTAATAATTTATTTATTAGAACAAGACAAAATCTTTAATTCTGTTGTTTCTCTATGTCTTTCAATATAATAAAGGGTACTATATCATACTTCATAGATTAGTACTATATACTAATCTATGAAGCTGCTATAAATTTCGCTATTAAGTACAGATGTGCAGCGAACTCCACCTTTCTTTGAACCTCGGCTTTCAGCTGCGCTTCTTCTTGTTCAAGTAAAATATATCGTGGAGTTACCAGTTTTCGTTCTCTTCTCTGTTGTTTGTAAGTAGAACATAATTTAAATTATTTTTTCAACAAATCATTAAAAGCTGAAATTTTTATTTGTATATGTGTAATAATAAAAATGCATAATTATATAGACACAAGAAATTATTTAAATGGAAAAAACAAAAACAAATGAGAAAGTTTAATTCTCATTTTTGTAAGGTTAGTTTTTATCTCATTTTTTTTTTATATTTACAACCTGCATAATAGCTAAAATCATCTTTCCTAACGAAAATAAGTATATCAATTTTAAAACATGCAATCTTATTATATAATATCAAATCTCCGATTAGCTTACCTTTTGGGAGAATTTCCATGATTAAAAAAAAAAAAAAATCATATTATTCCGCATATATATTCATATTCCGCATATTTACAAATTGCATAACAACTAAAATTATTTCTCATAACGAACAACAATTGCAATACTCTTGATTACGATAAAAACTTTTAGGAATTTTAACACTTACAAACTTTTAAGTAAATTAGCATGTTTTAAATACTTTTCATTGTCTCGTTAATACCCATAAATTAGAAACTTAACGACTTGATTAATTAAAAAAAAAAAAAAAAAAAAAATTTAAATAATTCCTACTTTTTTTCACTATATTGCAGAAAATCCTTTATAAATAATTTTCATTAATTTTTTAAAATTTATCTGGCGCCATCTATTGGTAGATACGTGCAACTTAAATCTAAAAAAATAAAATTAATTAATTAAATTTAATCACTGGATTAATATTTGGAAAAACTGTATTAACATCAAGTGTCATCCAGTACAAGTTAAAAAAATGTATTTGAACTTTTTAGTGGATGAATAAAAAGTATTTTTATGAACGATTGAAAATTTGAACAAGATATATATAGTGAGAGTGTGAGGTAATAGAAGGGATTGAAAATATTCCATACCTTTTCTAATTGGTAGTCTAAATACTATCTTTTTATGCAGCGAACAATGATGATTGTTGGTCAGGCGCTCTTTATATTCATTTAAAGAAATTAAATTATCACTACATCCAACAACACTGCTCAAAACTATTAGGGAATATTGAGATTTTGCACATAAACTGCGATGAGGAAATGTTTTGATATATGATGAATGAGTGTTGTAAAATGTGAGAAAACAAGAAGAAGCAAGGAATAATTGAATTTTATTGACGATATTTGTAGGTAAACAAAAAAAATGCACAATTCGTGCATATTATACAAACAAACAAATAAAAATGTGATTTCTCGGATACAAATGAATTTTAATAAAGGGTATGATTTCCTTTGACTGAAAGCAATGTCGCATACTTGCTAGGTATGGAATCTATGAAGAACTGAGATATTCTCTGTCATTTCTGTAGAAGAGAGATTTCTGGGGCTCTTTACAATTTTGCTGAATTGTTTCTAGGAGTGATAAGTGACTAGCAACTCCTTCTGTCTAGAGCAGGGGTCAAAAATACGGCCCGCGACAGCGAATAGCTTATTGCTGCTGTAACAAGTTGGATAAAAAAAAAAATACAGAATGATAATAACTCGGCTTTATTGACTTGCTAGGTAATGCTTAATGACAAGCATAATACGCAGAAAATTTACCTTCAGCATGACAACTAACAAATAATTGAATTGATTCCCACTAACATTATAAACTAGCGAACATCCAGCGGTTACCCTCGGTAGTTATGTTGGGGTAAAGAGTATCGCATATGTATGTATATCGCTGTTTAGAATGTATAAATCCTGAATCAAACATATGATTTTTGTCCTGAAAATCCCTCAGGAACGGAAAAGTTAAATTAACGTCGAATGAAACCGCGGGGTGTCCACTTGTATAAAAAATATTAATGAGATTTATGTAATTGTAATTTTTTCACTGACAATAGTTTGTAGTTGTGGATTACCAATTATTAAAAGAGATTTAAGATGCTTCATTGGTTAACTTAGATCTGTAAACATTCTTTGTGTACTTCATTTTGGAGAAAGTTTTCTCCCACAAGTACATAATAGTACCAAAAACAGAAAACAGCCCACGAGCAAATTTGTGTAAATTATTAAATTGTAACAGTGGAAGACTCTTATAAAACTCCAACAAAGTTTTGGCCCTTGGTACTTACTGGAGTAATCAGTATGGCCCGAAGGCTGGAAAGTTTGGAGAGAGAGTGTCCCATTGGATTCATTTCTGGAAATATGTTGGCCAATTCATTTCGAAGGATCTTTTAGAAATTTTCCACTAGCTGAGCATGAAGTGACCTGTCGTTATCATCCATGAGAATGAATTCATCCCTGATTGCTGCAGCGTAAAGGACAGCAAATATGTCTGAGGGTCTCCTCCCTATATCGCTGAGTTATTAGTGCTCTATTCCCGATAATGTAAGTTGGTTCCACCATTTGATAGAAATACCGGCCCTAATCATCCCACCGACTCCGCCAAATCGAACACTTTCATACACAAATGCAGGAGCATTCCGTCTACCAAGTTCTCTCAGATGAGAATCTGCCTATTGTCAGATTGTACACTAAAGTTGGATTCCTTGTTGCTCCACTCATCTCGTCCCTATCTGAGAAGCCCTGTGCCCACCTTCTGCGAGCAGCACGATGGTCTTGTGTCAACGAAACGCCAACCATAGGTCAGACAGCATACAACCCACGTAGTGGAGTCTGTTTGGAAAAGTCTGAGTCGAAACTGGTACTGGTAGCACCCTAAAGTTTCTGCTGCAATAAGGTGGTGTCCATAGTGCAGTTTCTTCTGGTCGTTAGTGTTAAATACCGATTCTCATTTTGTGTTGTTGCACAAGCACGATCTTGTCCCGATCTTAGTGTCCAAGTTTCCAAAAAATCGATTCCATAGCCTGGAAATGACACGTTGAGAAACTTCTAATACTTGCGCTACAACGGATTGAGTTTTATCTGCCTCTAAACGACCGATGATCCTCCAAGCTACAGATTCGGCTATCATTCGCTTGCGTGAGAGCCCAATTTTAGCCGCTTTCCAATCAAAACCAGTATTCGTTGTCACACTCAAATTGCAGGACAAAACCACCATAGAATTCGCAATATAAAAATCTTGAAGTACCCCACATTCCATAGGTCTATCATGTTTTACGTGGGGAATTTCGGCTCAGCTTGTTGTATCCTTCAAACAGAGCTCATCCAGTTTGAAAGCACAACAATCAAGTCTTATACAAAATATTAATTTAAAAGTACATATAACAATTCTAAGGATTATGTAAGCCAAAAATACTGGGTATCCAAAAAAAAAAAAAAATCTCTTTACACATTTATAAATTTCTAAAAAAGTTAACAAAGGAGTACAATGTTTTCCCTTAAAAAAAAAAAAAAAAAAAAACTATTTTTCTAATGTTCTAATATTTCAGTGAGCGCGCAGATAGTCGAATACAATCTATTGAACCTTGGTCAGTTTTTGTGTCTAAGACAACATCGACCGTTTTTTAAAGGGATGTGTCAAAAACAAACAGAACTGTGCAAAACACGCTAGTTGTAAGTATTACTTAAACATTGTCAATCCTCAATTTGTGTCATTGACGAATTTAAATTTGAATTATTTCTACCATCGATTCTTCATTACTTCACAAAATCTGGTTAAAAATCTCCTTTAAAATTCATTGTACGTGTTGCTTTTGATTCTTGATGGCTACGATTATTAGATTAAGAACGACAAAATATCCAGTATCGCTTGGACATATTACGAGTCAAAAAGACATCTCATATTTGAAATTTATTCGCTTTTGCAGTTACAATGTATGTCAGAAAAATGCTTTATCTTTCTTCTATTTTTTTACGTAATTTTGTAACGTGTTCAATAATTCTGGCATTAAAAACTATGGGAATTGTGTAAACAACTCATATGAAATTACATATGACACGGAATCAGTCTGAAAATTAATTCCATCGCAATTTAAAAAAAAAATTATTCTCACACAAGGAGAACTTTGACTAAAGGGAAAAAACCGTTAAAAAACAAAATATTTCCTTTATTATGTAATAGATACTACTGTGTCCAAAAAGTAAGACCAATTTTCAATTTAAAATTCCCGAGGCTTATGGAATTTCTTTTCTTTTTTTTTTTTTTTCTTTTTTTTGGTTGCTGGCACTGTCCTTAACATCTGTGTGAAAGTTGACGTCAAAATATTCATTAGTGTTTGAGTTACATTTGGCTTCGTGAGACGCTAAAACTGATTCCGGCGATTTTTGAAATGTCTGAATTAATTGAGCGAAGAACTTGCATTAAATTTTGTTTGCGGAAACGTATAGAATGTTGCAGAAGGCATTCGGTGAGCAAATTATATCGGAAAGAAATGTTTATAAGTGGTATAAACAGTTCAAAAAAAGGCAGCGAACGCGTTGAAGACGAAGAGCCCTCTGGTCAACCACCAACCTCAACCTACGAAGCTCACGTCCAAAAAAATTAAAGATTGGGTGATTGCAAGCCGTCGATTTACAATTAGAGACCTTGCTGCTGATGTTGGAATTTCAAAAGGATCGGTCAATTCCATTTTCTGCCTCAAACGCGTCAAATCTCGATTGGTACCGAAAACACTGAATGCGCCAGCTCACACTGCATTGAATCTTCGTGACTTTTTCGCCAAAATGAAACCCATATCGTTCCACAACCACCGTATTCACACCGTGCGACTTCTGGCTATTCCCTAAACTCAAAAGACCACTCCGGGGACACCGTTTTGAGTCGATTGAAGAGATTTAATGTGAATCGCCGCGCGCTTTGAAGGCCATCCCTGTCTATGACTTTTTAGCATGCATTGAGGATTGGAAAAAGTTGTCATAAGTGCGTGTCCGGAGGGAATTACTTTGAAGGTCATGAAATGAATTTGAAAGAATAAATAAAGAATCTTTGAAAAAAAAATTGGTTTTACTTTTTGGGCACAGTTGTAAATCATAATAATCTGTAATTAATCTCTGTTAATAGCTGATTATATTGCATGAATAAAAGTTTATCTAATTTAGATTAAAAAATTTTATGATTTAAAATAAAATTGAATTCATTAATATAAAATAACTAGCATTGTTGCAAGAGTTTTTGAGTAATTTCAAATTCTACAATAATCTTTATAAAACTGAAGAACAGAAATATGTCTATAAAATATTCTACTTCACGATTAAATAAAAAGACACAGAATAACCTTTTGAAATTTTTGAAAATTCATTTTTGTCCATGATCGTTTTATTTATTTATTATTATTAATTTTTTTCAAATTGTATATTTTATTACTATTTCATTTATTTTCTCATTCCTTTCTATAAATGATAAGACTCTATGTAATTATTACATCGTGTGTAAGTGTTTTACCCATAAAATTAGGGTATTGCTTTTTCGTTTCTTTGAACTTTTTTTTTCGTGTCCTGGATTATTTTCAACGTTTCTTATTGGTTAATTTTTAAAAAATTTCTTTCACAAGCTTTTTATACATAATATTTATTTAAATTTCTTTAACGAGCTGATAATTATAAAATTAAATAACGTAAAATTGTTCTAATAAACCGTCTGGTGAGAGAAAAAAGACGTCGTTATTTAAGTGAAAACGAGAATTTTTCAAGAAAAGAAAATCGTTTGTAATTATATATATTTTTTTTATTTTTTAAGATTGCTGTTATGTGTTTTGTTCTTAAAATTTATAGGTCACATGTGTATCGGTGCAACTGATTTTTTTATCCATAAAATTCTGGATATTGTTTTCGAGAGCGTTGATCAATTTTTAGATTTTTTTCTTTTCTTTTTCTATTTTGTTCTTTTGGTTTTCTTGTTTTTTTTTTTTTTTTCACTTTATAGTTTATTTTTCATTCAAACCTTTGTTATTGATATTTTTTTATCATTTGTTATTATTTTTATCTTGTCTGAACATGATGTTGTCCTGATTAGGGGTCCGTGACGTTATCCAAAAATGAGTGTCAAGCAAATGAAACTCCATCGCAAATTTTGGCGGAAAATGATAGTTTGGGCCCCTTAACTCTTGAAATGATTCATGAATAACGTTAATCTTCAGGAATTTTCTGAAGAATTTGGCTTTTGCTTGAAGTGTTTTGTAGTATGATTTTTGAATCACTTTTCATGTTTTGGGTTAGATTTTAAACATTTGTATATCCAATGGCTATAATTACTCGCAGTGCGTTGATCAATTCCTTCTTTTTGAAGTTTCATATTTCACTTTTAGCATTTTCCGGTGCCTATTGAGTTATATAGTGCTTCTTATTGTATTTGGAATACTTCTTCTTCATTTATGCATAGAATGTTCAACCTTTTGATATATTCACTTTGGCTATTGAATGTGAGAGTGATTCTTGTAGAATTTAGAATACTTCATTCTTCATTTACAACTACATTTATGTTACTTTTGTATATTCTTTTGGTTATTAAATGTGATAATTTTTCTTGTACAGTTTGGAATACTTCATTCTTCATTTACGACTACATTTATCTTACTTTTGTATATTCTTTTAGAGATTCATGAACAATTCATTCTTCGTTAAGTTCTTGATCTATTCAACATTGCTATATTCATGTGGCCATTGAATTTGACCATTCTTGTAGTATTCCGATCAATTACTTCATATATCTCGTGCATTATTAAATATTGGCATATTCCTGAGTTTATTAATCCGTTCTCTAAGGTTCACACATAATAAGTTGAAATTTGCCGAGCTGATTTCAGCATTTTTTTTTTATTTGACTCTTAATTATACCTTTTGAATTGAAGTAAATGATCTTGAGTAGCAAATGTCCATTTAAACTTCAAATTAACTTTTGTCTTTGTCAGAAAATACGCGAGACTCGAAAAACCTTTAAAAAAAAAGTATTAAGTGAAAAATCAAAGCTTTGGTACTTTTATTCATATGATTTATCAGAAGAATTGTGCTTTTGTGTATAATTATATTTATATATATATAAAAAAAAAAGGCAGAATAATAGTATTGTACAAGTTTATTACTTGGATGGCTTAAAATTAAACAATAATATTGAAATAAATATTAAATAATTAAAATTTTTTTATTACTTTCAAAACACACTACAGATTTAAATCAATTTCTACATTGACATTTATCTAGAAGAAATAACATCAAATGTAAAACATTTTTGGTATATAATACTTTCCATTAATGACATAATAGTATCAACAAAAGAAAAACAAAACATATATTCAAAAGCTACTAAAATATTATTTTTTAACAATCCTATAAATGAAATTTGATAAAAAAATTTTAAATACTGACTATACAGAAAGTTTTAACTACTGGCTATACAAAAGATTTAATTACTGAACTATATAACTTGCTAGATAATAAAAAGAAACTTTCCTAATTTTAAAAGATCGCCAAGTTTCTTCAGCTTTTTCCGAATAACCATGCCTGTAAGAGACTTTTTTTTACATTACTTAAAAATGAGCAGTGTAGTACTAAGCAGTTTCAATAAAGATTTTAAAAAATTTGTAATAATGTCTAACACTAACTTCTAGTTATAGAGAATAGGTTACTTAAATGTAGAAGTAAATATTAAGGTTATTGTATAGTGAATGAATAAGATTTTTCAATTTACAGGTTTAGAAGCATAATTGATTTTGTAGAATTACTTATTACTACTTACAACTAAAATTATTGATTACTACTTATTGCTTTCACTTTTGTAAATTAATTACATTTATCTCAATCAATTTCTTCATTTGCATTTAAAATATAGTCTTTTAAATATACTAGAATAAATTCTCTGTTGGCAGAGGGGCATTTCATGCCAAATGTAAAAATGTCGCCAATATTGTATATATATACTAGATAAAGTTTAAAATAATTTTCTCCATTGCCAATCGGAAATTTACTATTATGAACTGAATGGGAGATAGTTCTTATAATGAAACAAAATTAATATATTTTAATTTAAAAATTTCTAGAAAGTCAAATAGATGACTAATATTATCTATTAATTTCATAGTGATAATGAAAATAAAGAAATAATAAAATAAAATTGACACAAAACTCATAAACAATAACAACCATAAAGACAAATATTTCAATTTTTATTAGCATTCATTTTTAAATATTTAATTAATCTCGTAAGTTATTCATTTTAAGTTTTCAATAGAAAATTTTTCTTATTAATATAATATTTTATAGAAAGCAACATTGAAAAAATTGAATAAAATTGACTTACAGAATATATATTAATATATTATATAATATATATTAATGATTATGACTGAATATATATTAATATATTATATAATAATAATTAATATATTATATATTATTTATTGATAGTTATATCTTATCAATAAATATTGAGAATTAATTTTTGTGATATTAAACATATACACACTTTCTAATTAAATCTGGTAAAATTTAAACAATTTAAAAATTACGAAAATTTATAAAAAGTTCAAATTAGCGCACAAAAACAAAATTCTTTATAACAAATTATTGCATTTTCACTTTTTATTTCGAAACCAACAAACTACCTTTTTATAAAGTATAAATTCATACAGTAAAATGACAATTCTTTAATTTCTACTGTATTTACGAAAGGCTTATATATTTTCTCGACATTTCCCAATTAAAATATTACGGAAGAACGTAATTCAGTTTTGTTTATTTTTTATTTGCATTAAAAAGTCTCTATGTTTATATAAAGTTCTTCTTAGAATAAACAAATAATATATAAAAAAAAAAATTTTTTTTTTTTTGAAGTCAATTCCTACTTTTTTTTTTTCACTCTATTGCAGAAAAATCCTTGACAAATATAGTTGAAATTTTCTTCTTACATCTGGCGCCATCTATTGGTAGATAAATGCAACTTAAATATAAAAAAAACTAAAATTAATTAATTAAATTTAATTACTGAATTAATATTTGAAAAAACTGTACTAACATAAAGTGTCCTCCTACTAAAAAAACGTATTTGAACTTGAGTGGAGGAATAAAAGTATTTTATGAACGATTGAAAATTTTGAACAAGATATATATATATATAGGAGAGTGTGAATAATAGCAGGAATTGAAAAAAATTTTAAATGAGAAAAAAAGGTTTCTTAAATTTTTCGAAGCTTGAGCAGATACAAAGTTTTACAAACATTTTCGGTTTTCTGAATGCCATATTTCCATTCGACATCTAATGATCAAAGTATCTGTACCAGTTTCTAGTAAGTTTTGTAGGAGATCTTGATTTTTGAAATACCCCAGAAGCGGTTTACGTGTAGTTTATTAACTGCTAAAGGTGTAGAATCCTCAAAAAGAACTTTATAGTTGCTATCACAAATAGAGATGTTGAATTCTACGAAGTACATCTCCTCCCAACACATCTCCTCCCAACACAAATTTATTTCTAAATAAGCTCCAGCACCTTCATCCTTAATCCAAGAATTTACATTACTTAATTCCAAAAAACAGCTTTTATTTGGAAGAGGATAAAACGAAGGACTGCGCCTCCTGGATTCTGGATACTTGGTAAAAATCTTTACGATCCACTGAAATTTGTGAACAGTTGTTGGATAGAATTTTCCATGATGGTGTCGAAATCTCCATCATTCACAGCATTAGAGCACAATTCAGACATATCTAAGAATATTCAATTATTCAGAAATTATTTATTCGATATGAATCCAAGAGAACAAATAAATGTAATAAAGTAAAAATTCAATTTTAGAAGGCAGAACAAGATCTATTGGGTTGATGCATAATTATCAGGCGTTTCTTTGACATGCCATATTTTAATAAAAATGTACAATATTTTGTGAATTTATGAGTGAAAATGTCCTTCTACTTTTAGGTTATAAAAATGTGTGTCGATAATCATACTCATATTCGTCATATTATGCTGTACCACGTTGAGAAAGGATGGAAAGCAGCGCAGTCATTTCGCGATCTCAAGGAACTTTTCGTTGAGGGCAGAATCATCGAAAGTCGATGCAGGGAATGGTTTCTCGTTTCAAATCTGGCGACATTTAGCTTGGAAGACAAGCCAGGAAAAGATCGACCATCGGATTTCGACGACCAGGTACTTTTGGCACCCATGGAAGGGAACGAAAGTGTGACAACTCGAATGCTGGCCGGCATCTTCAATGTGGACCATTCAACCATCGACCGCCTTCACGCTGCAATGAGACGAAAAGACCGGCACAAATAGAACCATTTCGTCTTCCACCACGATATTGGACTTCCACATGTTGAGCGTCGTGTTGTCGAATGCATCGCCAATAACGGCTGGGAACTGCTTCCACATCCGCCATATTCTCTCCAGAAGCGCCTACACGTCAATCGGTCGCTAAAAAACTGCCAGGCGAACAAAGTTTATGACGATTTCGCTAACTTAGTGGCGGATGTCAAAAACATGGATTGCCTCAAGAACCGTGGATTCTTTGCCCGTAGAATCGACCGTCTTCCAAGCAAAATGGGAAGCAGTTATTGAAGTAGATGCCGACTACGCTCCGGATTAATCGTTTAAAAATGTTACTGTTGAATTTTTATTTTCCTTTTTATAATAAATAGTGTTCAAGAATAGTGTATAGATAATAGAGAGTTTTTACATACCGTACTTTAAAAATACGGTATTTTTTTTCTCCCTAGCGCGCATGCTCGTAGGAAACATTATTACAGATACGCATGCTCTATTTCCTATGAGCATGTGCGCTGGAGAAAAAAATAACGGACGGCCAAAATACGGTATGCAAAACTCTCTATTATCGTTTAAAAAACCTGATAATTATGCACCAGTCCAATATTTCGCAGCGTTTCAATTAAGAATAGAATAATTTTCAAAATCTAGCATGATCTATTCTTATTGGCTTATTTACATTTATTTCACGTGTCTTTTTTTTTTTTTTTATAAAATCGTTTGGAATTCTATAGTTTTTTATATTATTTAATTTTTTCAATTTCTTACGCGTGTTTTTTTTTATAAAATCATTTGAAATTCTATAATCTTTATTTTTTATTTAATCTTTATTTTTCAGTTTTAAACAGTAATTGATGAACATAATTTATAGCCTGAATATGATTTATTGATGCTTTTCTTTCTTTGTTTGTTTAAGATTATTGTTATGAATTTTGTTCTTACACAAAATTATAAATTTAATGGGTAACCTGTATATCGGTGCAGTCAATTAAATTTTTTTCGTAATTTTTTTTATTAATTTTTCATATTTTGAAAAAGTTCTGGAGAAATATTATTAATTCTAAATAAATTTCAAATTTTTTGCGTATAAATTAGCCTTGCATCAAATTTGTCTGCTTCATTTTAATTTCCAATAAAATTTAGAAATATTTTTTATGACACGATTAACCAACCTATTTTAGATGAAATAGTTTGCTTAGAATATTTAACGTTTTTACACGGATTTATTTAATTTTTCGAGGCACTGTAATTTCATTGAAGTTGGACAACGCAGGATCATATTTGTTAATATAACATTTACAAATTATTAAACAAAATTTTGAAAGTTTTTTTTTGAAACAATTTTGACTGAACATATTTTTCCTTCATTTGTTTTTAATAATTAAGAATAAATTAGATTTAAATACAATATGAAGAAAGAATGAAATGCCTAGTAAACAATTTTAATCATTTTTGATTATTAACGAGCTTTAAAAACACTCTTTAATCGTTTTAAGTAATTCGAAGTAATTTTTAGTAAATTATGGGCCTGTGTAATAATCGGAATTCATGTTCTTGTATTACAAATTTGAGTTGTTGTTTTTAGAAAATGTTATGTTTCTTGAATTCTATTTTAAATTTCAGATTGAATATGCTTTCACTAGATGACTGAGGGAGGTATTTTAATGATTTCTTTTAAAATTGGAACTTAACTACAATCGAATATTCAAGGCAATATGTTTAGGATTATTAAATTGATAGAGGTTGGATTCTCACTGTAGACTCAAGTTTTTGATTAATTTTTTAATATTGCTATGCACTATTATGCCCCAAAAGTAAGACCAATTATCTTTTTTTTCAAAAACTCTTTATTTATTCTTTCAAGTTTATTTCCGGAGGTTTCAAGTTTATTTCCTTTTTATTTATTCTTTCAAGTTTATTTATTGAGGTATTCCGTAGAAATATGGGTCCATATATAAAAATAAACAGAATTACTCTTTTTCTAGTCGGTTTTTCCGTTCAAAGACGGCTTTTATTATAAATAACTAAACTTTCTGTTTGCTTCTTTCTTCACATAAAAAGTCGCCAAACAGCGATAATGCAAAGAAAGTTCGAGAAATTAGAAGCGGTAATTTCCATGGTTGGCTTCTAGAAGTGTTAGCATCTATGTGATATTAATTGTTAAAAAAATTTCCATCGCAATCTATGAGACTCCGTCGTAGTCCCGACTCTGTTAGTAGTACTCTATGGAGTTGATCATTTAACATTAACTGAAAAAAGAACTATTTGTTATATCAACTAATCATGGATTGAGGATTAACATAAGGAATTGTCTCTTGAAACCTTTTTGATTCCTATAAAAGAAGAATGCATGTCAATATCTAAAAAATCTTTGAATGTTTTACTACAATTTTCAACGTCATATTTATTTGAATTAGGATTTTCTACCCTCACTACAATGGAGTGTAAAAGAAGAAAAATCTTCAATGTATTGAAGAAGAAATGAGAGCTTGTTATTCAAATATATGCCAAAACATTGAAGAAATCGTTAGGACACCACAGGTACATGTCTCTCATAAACACAAGAATGAATAAATAAATTTAAGGTGAGTTTCATTTTTTATTGCATTATTATTATTATTTTTATTTTTTTATAGCATTATTTTTTTTTCTGTAACATTCGACTTAGTATATTTCTCAGAGTTAGTATAGTTCGTCTACAATTATTTGTAGGATTTTAATGCTCCCTATTTCGAAAAGTTTGAGAACCACTGACTAAGAAATCGTTAGGACACCACAGGCACATGTCTCTCATAAACACAAGAATGAATAAATAAATTTAAGGTGAATTTCATTTTTATTGCATTATTATTATTATTTTTATTTTTTTATAGCATTATTTTTTTTCTGTAACATTCGACTTAGTATATTTCTCAGAGTTAGTATAGTTCGTCTACAATTATTTGTAGGATTTTAATGCTCCCTATTTCGAAAAGTTTGAGAACCACTAACTAAGTAATCGTTAGGACACCACAGGCCCATGTTTCTCATAAACACAAGAATGAATAAATAAATTTAAGGTGAATTTCATTTTTTATTGCATTATTATTATTTTTTTATTTTTTTAAGATTATTTTTTTCTGTAAATTTGATCTGAACTTAGTATATTTAAGAGTTAGTATAGTTTCTACAATTATTTTAATAGGATTTTAATGCTCCCTATTTGCTTAAAAAAATACGAGAACCACTGACTAAGAAATCGTTAGGACACCACAGGCCCATGTTTCTCATAAACACAAAAGTAAATAAATAAATTTAAGGTGAATTTCATTTTTTTTTATTGCATTATTATTATTATTTTTTATTTTTTATAGCATTATTTTTTTTTTCTGTAACATAATCGACTTAGTATATTTCTCAGAGTTAGTATAGTTCGTCTACAATTATTTGTAGGATTTTAATGCCCCTCCTATTTCGAAAAAGTTTGAGAACCACTGACTAAGAAATCGTTAGGGACAGCACAGGCCCATGTTTCATAAACACAAGAATGAATAAATAAATTTAAGGTGAATTTCATTTTTTATTGCATTATTTTATTTTATATTTTTTTTATAGCATTTTTTTTTCTGTAACCATTCGACTTAGTATATTTCTAAGAAATTTATTTATATTTCGCCTCAATTATTTGTACAGATTTTAATGCTCCCCTATTTCAAAAATGTTTGAGAACCACTGACTAAGAAATCGTTAGGACACCACAGGCCCATGTTTTCCACAAAAATAAATAAATAAATTTAAGGTGAATTTCATTTTTTTTGCATTATTTTTATTATTTTTATTTTTTTATAGCATTATTTTTTTTTTGGTCAAAATTGCCGACTTAGTATATTTCTCAGAGTTAGAATAGTTCGTCTACAATTATTTGTAGGATTTTAATGCTCTCCTATCAAAAGTTTGAGAACCACTGACTAAGAAATCGTTAGGACACCACAGGCCCCTTTTCTCCCATAAACACAAAAAATAAATAAATAAATTTAAGGTGAATTTCATTTTTTATTGCATTATTATTATTATTTTTATTTTTTTATAGCTTTATTTTTTTCTGTATTATTCGACTTAGTATATTTCTCTGAGTTAGTATAGTTCGTCTACAATTATTTGTAGGATTTAAAGCTCCCTATTTCGAAAAGTTTGAGAACCACTGACTAAAGAAATCGTTAGGACACCACAGGCCCATGTTTCTCATAAACACAAGAATGAATAAATAAATTTAAGGTGAATTTCATTTTTTATTGCATTATTATTTTATTTTTTATTTTTTTTTATAGCATTATTTTTTTTTTCTGTAACATTCGATTTAGTATATTTCTCAGAAATTTATTTATATTTCGCCTACAATTATTTGTAGGATTTTAATGCTCCCTATTTCAAAAGTTTGAGAACCACTGACTAAGAAATCGTTAGGACACCACAGGCCAATGTTTTCATAAACACAAAAATAAATAAATAAATTTAAGGTGAATTTCATTTTTAATTGCATTATTATTATTATTTTTATTTTTTTATAGCATTATTTTTTTTTTCTGTAACATTCGACTTAGTATATTTCTCAGAGTTAGTATAGTTCGTCTACAATTATTTGTAGGATTTTAATGCTCTCCTATTTCGAAAAGTTTGAGAACCACTGACTAAGAAATCGTTAGGACACCACAGGCCCCTGTTTCTCCTAAACACAAAAATAAATAAATAAATTTAAGGTGAATTTCATTTTTTATTGCATTATTATTATTATTTTTATTTTTTTATAGCTTTATTTTTTTCTGTATTATTCGACTTAGTATATTTCTCTGAGTTAGTATAGTTCGTCTACAATTATTTGTAGATTTTAATGCTCCCCTATTTCGAAAAGTTTGAGAACCACTGACTAAGAAATCGTTAGGACACCACAGGCCCATGTTTTCATAAACACAAGAATGAATAAATAAAATTTAAGGTGAATTTCATTTTTTATTGCATTATTATTTTATTTTTTTATTTTTTTATAGCATTATTTTTTTCTGTAACATTCGACTTAGTATATTTCTCAGAAATTTATTTATATTTCGCCTACAATTATTTGTAGGATTTTAATGCTCCCCCTATTTAAAAAGTTTGAGAACCACTGACTAAGAAATCGTTAGGACACCACAGGCCAATGTTTCTCATAAACACAAAAATAAATAAATAAATTTAAGAATTTCATTTTTAATTGCATTATTATTATTATTTTTATTTTTTTTATAGCATTATTTTTTTTTCTGTAACATTCGACTTAGTATATTTCTCAGAGTTAGTATAGTTCGTCTACAATTATTTGTAGGATTTTAATGCTCTCCCTATTTCGAAAAGTTTGAGAACCACTGACTAAGAAATCGTTAGGACACCACAGGCCCCTGTTTCTCATAAACACAAAAATAAATAAATAAATTTAAGGTGAATTTCATTTTTTATTGCATTATTATTATTATTTTTATTTTTTTATAGCATTATTTTTTTCTTGTAACATTCGACTTAGTATATTTCTCAGAAATTTATTTATATTTCGCCTACAATTATTTGTAGGATTTTAATGCTCCCCTATTTCAAAAAGTTTGAGAACCACTGACTAAGAAATCGTTAGGACACCACAGGCCCATGTTTCTCATAAACACAAGAATGAATAAATAAATTTAAGGTGAATTTCATTTTTTATTGCATTATTATTATTATTTTTATTTTTTTTTATAGCATTATTTTTTTTTCTGTAACATTCGACGTAGTATATTTCTCAGAAATTTATTTATATTTCGCCTACAATTATTTGTAGGATTTTAATGCTCCCCTATTTCGAAAAGTTTGAGAACCACTGACTAAGTAATCGTTAGGACACCACAGGCACATGTCTCTCATAAACACAAGAATGAATAAATAAATTTAAGGTGAATTTCATTTTTTTATTGCATTATTATTATTATTTTTATTTTTTATAGCATTATTTTTTTTTTTTCTGTAACATGCGACTTAGTATATTTCTCAGAGTTAGTATAGTTCGTCTACAATTATTTGTAGGATTTTAATGCTCCCTATTTCAAAAAAGTTTGAGAACCACTGACTAAGAAATTGTTAGGACACCACAGGCCCATGTTTCTCATAAACACAAAAGTAAATAAATAAATTTAAGGTGAATTTCATTTTTTATTGCATTATTATTATTATTTTTTATTTTTTTATAGCATTATTTTTTTTTCTGTAACATTCGACTTAGTATATTTCTCAGAGTTAGTATAGTTCGTCTACAATTATTTGTAGGATTTTTAATGCTCCCCTATTTCGAAAAGTTTGAGAACCACTGACTAAGAAATCGTTAGGACAGCACAGGCCCATGTTTCTCATAAACACAAGAATGAATAAATAAATTTAAGGTGAATTTCATTTTTTATTGCATTATTATTTTATTTTTTATTTTTTTATAGCATTATTTTTTTTTCTGTAACATTCGACTTAGTATATTTCTAAGAAATTTATTTATATTTCGCCTACAATTATTTGTAGGATTTTAATGCTCCCTATTTCAAAAAGTTTGAGAACCACTGACTAAGAAATCGTTAGGACACCACAGGCCCATGTTTCTCATAAACACAAAAATAAATAAATAAATTTAAGGTGAATTTCATTTTTTATTGCATTATTATTATTATTTTTTATTTTTATAGCATTATTTTTTTTTCTGTAACATTCGACTTAGTATATTTTTCAGAGTTAGTATAGTTCGTCTACAATTATTTGTAGGATTTTAATGCTCTCCTATTTCGAAAAGTTTGAGAACCACTGACTAAGAAATCGTTAGGACACCACAGGCCCCTGTTTCTCATAAACACAAAAATAAATAAATAAATTTAAGGTGAATTTCATTTTTTTATTGCATTATTTAAAAAAAATTTTTATAGCATTATTTTTTTTCTGTAACATTCGACTTAGTATATTTCTCAGAGTTAGTATAGTTCGTGTACAATTATTTGTAGGATTTTAATGCTCCCCTATTTCGAAAAGTTTGAGAACCACTGACTAAGTAATCGTTAGGACACCACAGGCCCATGTTTCTCATAAACACAAGAATGAATAAATAAATTTAAGGTGAATTTCATTTTTTTATTGCATTATTTAAAAAATTTTTTATAGCATTATTTTTTTTTTCTGTAACATTCGACTTAGTATATTTCTCAGAGTTAGTATAGTTCGTCTACAATTATTTGTAGGATTTTAATGCTCCCTATTTCGAAAAGTTTGAGAACCACTGACTAAGTAATCGTTAGGACACCACAGGTCCATGTTTCTCATAAACACAAGAATGAATAAATAAATTTAAGGTGAATTTCATTTTTTTATTGCATTATTTAAAAAATTTTTTTATAGCATTATTTTTTTTTCTGTAACATTCGACTTAGTATATTTCTCAGAGTTAGTATAGTTCGTCTACAATTATTTGTAGGATTTTAATGCTCCCCTATTTCGAAAAGTTTGAGAACCACTGACTAAGTAATCGTTAGGACACCACAGGTCCATGTTTCTCATAAACACAAGAATGAATAAATAAATTTAAGGTGAATTTCATTTTTTTATTGCATTATTTAAAAATTTTTTATAGCATTATTTTTTTCTGTAACATTCGACTTAGTATATTTCTCAGAGTTAGTATAGTTCGTCTACAATTATTTGTAGGATTTTAATGCTCCCCCTATTTCGAAAAGTTTGAGAACCACTGACTAAGTAATCGTTAGGACACCACAGGCCCATGTTTCTCATAAACACAAGAATGAATAAATAAATTTAAGGTGAATTTCATTTTTTTATTGCATTATTTAAAAATTTTTTTATAGCATTATTTTTTTTTTCTGTAACATTCGACTTAGTATATTTCTCAGAGTTAGTATAGTTCGTCTACAATTATTTGTAGGATTTTAGTGCTCCCCTATTTCGAAAAGTTTGAGAACCACTGACTAAGTAATCGTTAGGACACCACAGGTCCATGTTTCTCATAAACACAAGAATGAATAAATAAATTTAAGGTGAATTTCATTTTTTTATTGCATTATTTAAAAAATTTTTTATAGCATTATTTTTTTTTTTCTGTAACATTCGACTTAGTATATTTCTCAGAGTTAGTATAGTTCGTCTACAATTATTTGTAGGATTTTAATGCTCCCCTATTTCGAAAAGTTTGAGAACCACTGACTAAGTAATCGTTAGGACACCACAGGTCCATGTTTCTCATAAACACAAGAATGAATAAATAAATTTAAAAGGTGAATTTCATTTTTTTTATTGCATTATTTAAAAATTTTTTTATAGCATTATTTTTTTTTCTGTAACATTCGACTTAGTATATTTCTCAGAGTTAGTATAGTTCGTCTACAATTATTTGTAGGATTTTAATGCTCTCCTATTTCGAAAAGTTTGAGAACCACTGACGAAGTAATCGTTAGGACACCACAGGTCCATGTTTCTCATAAACACAAGAATGAATAAATAAATTTAAGGAGAATTTCATTTTTTTTATTGCATTATTTTTTTAAAAAAAATTTTTATAGCATTATTTTTTTTAACTTTTTTAATGTAACATTCGACTTAGTATATTTCTCAGAGTTAGTATAGTTCGTCTACAATTATTTGTAGGATTTTAATGCTCCCCTACTTCAAAAGTTTGAGAACCACTGACTTAAACTAACTGTTTTATTAACTTTTTAATAGAGTAGCTTTTCTTCCATTTGCTTAGGAAAATACGATCGCCGTATCCTCTAACGAAGTAATAACAACAAGTTTATTTTAAACATCATTCCTTTTCGCGCTCCAGCGAGCATTGACCTTCGCTAAGTCAAAAAAGCAGGAAAGAGGAGATGACTAGAAAATAATTTTTTTATGCCAAGGTCGTGGCAGATCCTTGGTTGTTAAGAAGGGTTTGTGTTACAGATTTAATGAACTTACTTTTTAGTGAATATTAGCACGAAACCACAAGTTGTTGAATTTTATATGTGCTAGATACAGTTAAGATCCATGAGAATAAAAAATGAATTCCAAAGAGTCATGTAAATTATGAACGATTTCATGTGTAAATTAGCATTTAGACAAAAAGCACACTGAAATAATTTAAGAAATATTAATAAACTGAAAATGCCAGTTTTTTTTTTTTTTACCAATCCACATAACTATTTATGTCTGCTCAGATTTTAGTTTATGCTGACGTTGGTGCAACAATTGCAATATCTTTTGCTTTTCGAGCTTTTGAATTGGCTGCAAGGGCTTTGGATCTAAACATAAACCAGGAGAAAACGAAATGTATGCTTTCTTCAAGAAATATTTGCCAGGATGCACCCAATATTACTTTAGGCACTTACACTTTTGAATCTGTACTTAGTTTTAAATACTTAGGATCAGAAATTAATTGCCAAAATAATACCATACTTGAAATTAAAAACAGAATTGTGTCTGCCAATAAGGACTATTTGGGTTAAGAAATCTGTTTAAATCACAGTTCATAAACAGAAAAACTAAATTCTTGTTATATAAAACCTTTATGAGACCTATTTCGGTTTATGGTTCTGCAACTTGGACTTTGGCAAGATCTGGCCCATTTAAGTATTTTTAAGCGGACGATTTTAAGGGCTATTCTTGGAGGTATTAAGGACAATGATTGTTGGAGAAGACGGTACAAAGCAGAAATTTATAAATGCTATAAAGATCCAGATATTATAAAATTTATTAAGATCAATAGATTTAACTGGGCTGATCATATATTTGGAATGAATGATTTAAATCATGTAAAAAGGCTCATTTTGGCTAAGCCACAGGGACAAAGAGAAAGAGGACGATCCAAGTTGCGACGGATAGACGCAGTTGAAAAGGATTTTGCTGTACTAAGAATTGAAGGTTCATTGTCACCCACAGCGATTCATGGAAATCTCTTCAAAGAAAAGCCTTGGTACACTCTGAGCTTTCGTGCTATTGATGATGGTAAAACTATTTATAAACTTCTCACATTTAGAACCATTATAAGAACGAAAGGAAACTTATAATGTAATACAGAAATCTTTTCTTATACCATCAGATTGTTGAGTTCCTGTAGATGTGTTGAGATGAATTGAATAGCTTACTTCTGTGCCCAAAAAGTAAGACCAATTATTTTATTTTTCAAAAACTCTTTATTTAATTTTCCAATTTTATTTCATCGCCTTCAAAGTAATCCCCCGGACACAAAACACTTACGCCAACTTTTTTTCCAATCCTCAATGCATGCTAAAAAGTCATCGGCAGGGATGACCTTCAAAGCGCGCGGCGATTCACGTTGAATCTTTTCAATCGACTCAAAACGGTGTTCCCGAAGTGGTCTTATGAGTTTAGGGAATAGCCAGAAGTTGCACAGTGTGAATAACGGTGGTTGTGGAACGATATGGGTTTCATTTTCGGTGAAAAATCACGAAGAATCAATGCAGTGTGAATTGGCGCAATCAGTGTTTTCAGTACCAATCGAGATTTGACGCGTTTGAGGCCAAATATTTATTTTAAAATTGAATTTTGAAATTTCAGCATCATCAGCAAGGTCTCTAATTGTAAATCGACGGTTTTCAAGCACCAAGTCTTTAATGTTTTGGACGTGAGCTTCGTCGGTTAAGGTTGATGGTTGACCAGAGGGCTCTTCGTCTTCAACGCGTTCTCTGCCTACTTTGAACTGTTTATACCACTTTTAAACATTTCTTTCCGATATAGGAATGCTCACCGAATGCTTTGTGCAACATTGTATACGTTTCCGCAAACAAAATTTAATGCAAGTTCTTCGCTCAATTAATTCAGACATTTCAAAAATCGCCGGAATCAGTTTTAGCGTCTCACAAAAGCCAAGAGTAACTCAAACATTAATTAATATTTTGAAGTCAAAATTTCCCCAGATGTCAAGGACAGTGCCAACAACCTAAAAAGAAAAAAATTGAAATTCCATAAGCCCTGGGAATTTTAAATTGAAATTTGTTTTACTTTTTTGGACACAGTAGTATATGCCCAAGATCCCACTTGGCACTTGTAAGGCAATAATCATGATCATTTTTAATATCCATTTTTGACGAAATTACTTTCATTTAAGATTACGCCTTAAACATTTTAAAGCAACTATTTTTAATAGTTTTAATAACAAAATGTGAAACTTAATTATGCACATTTAAATTTAATTATGCAAAGTTAACATCAAAGAATGTGGGATACATAGTTGTGTTAAATAGAAGTTTATTTTATAAGTAATAAAATAATTTAATAATAATTTTTGTGAAAATAGTTTAAAGGTGACTGCAAAACCTATCAATAATTTAATTAAAATGTTTTTGTTATGGCTGTTTAATAATATAATGTAAATAAATATATTTGTACTAAATGGACATGGGAATATTTGATTTGGATATGCTGTCTCCAGTATCAGCCACATAGATATAACATGGATGAAGCACAGAAAAATAAAAAGAGCAGTTTGTCGATTACGAAGCTGTCAAAACATCCTTTGTTGAATTTATTGATTCTAAATCAAAGATGCTCTTTGAAACTGACATAAAATGCTTTGTAATCTAATTCAGAAGTGCATTGATGTAGCAAATGCCTATTTTGATTAAATATTTTAAAGATCAATTTCTGTTCGTGATTTTTTAAAAATTGTGTACTCAAAAGTCCATTTTTATATGGATCAACCTAATATATTTCTATTATTGGTGCATTCAAAAAAAGATGAACAACATTTTCAATCATTTTTGATCAGAAGTAATATTGTTGCACTTTTATATAATTCTCTGTGGTAATTTTATGTATGTATTTCCCTTTGAAATATTTTCTAAATACAAATAAAAGATATCTGAAAGTTCATATCATTACTATCAGTCGGCATAGACATTTTCCACTAATTCATGATTAAAAAATATTAAAGATTTTCAAACGAGCTTAACATCCTTTGAACTTTCTAGGATCAAGTTTCAGGCCATTGGTGAATCAAATGTCAAAAGTCATTTTTAATGAATTTTCCATTCTGATTAACTACAATTTGCTGAGTACATACGGGGATTTTGGAAATTTTTTTTTTTCAACTAGGGAGAAAAAATCTTAAAATAGAAGTACATTTTTTTGAAATGTTTTTTTTTTTTTGTTCTAATGCAGTTGGCAAACAGTTAGACAATTGTCTTGGATGCCTTAAGTCAAGCGCTGCACAGAAGTTACTCACTTAGCACTACCCAAGAGGTGCGTGTAGCTTGAAGATAAGCTACGGACGGGAAGTAAAATACCTCCGCAAAGCTCTACGATCATGTTAGACCGGAACCTACGATTTAAAGTGGATTCTGAACCACTACAAACATCCATGGTACCTGTGGTACCGAGCGCTAACCATCCACTGGCCATTCAGGCCCATTTTTGAAAAGTTAATTTTATAAATTATTAAAATTATCTAATTAATCTAGTCAAAATAGGCTTTTTAAAATTTCATTTACATTTTACCATTGCAAAGAATTGCAAAATTGAAAAGTTAGATATCCCAGTGCAGTTTGTCTGCTTAAAATAAATAATTGTGCTTCATGATAAAGATAATATAATTATCACTTATTAGATTGCCGTAAACAATAGATATAGCTTTATAAATGATATACACCAACAGTTTATCAATACATCCATTGTGAGTTTCAAATTTTCTTATCAAAGTGGCCTGATTTTAAAACAATGAATGAAAAAGCTTAGTTTAAATGAAATCTAAATGGAAATGTTGAAACCTTAAAATTGTTTTAAATGTTATTTTATAGATAGTTTGCTAATAAAATTCAAAGAAAGGTGATCTCTTTTATTGTGAAAGATCTTTTGGTTTATGCCACCTTTTAAAAGGCACCCAATTGCACTATTATCGTATGATATACGATAACAGCGTACGAGGCTCTTGAAAATAAATTTAATAATCTTTGATTTGAAATAAAGAAAAGATTTTTAATTAAAAATATAATTAATTTTTTAAAATTAATTTGTTGCTAATATTACAATAACATTAAAAGCAACTCTAGCTGGGATATGATTTTTGCTTATCCGGCTTTAACAATTTCAATTAATTCCTGATATCAACATGATTTGTTATACTAAAACAGATTACCAAATTTTAGTTTTAAAAAATTACATTATATTCTTTTAATGTTGTTTATTTCTCTTCAATAATAAATCTCTAGTGGTCTCAGTTAAAAATTCTGTTAAATTATTTAACTTTTTAGAAACGTTATTGATTTTGTATGAGTGAAAAAATATTTTTATAGAAATTATCTATCACTGAGAGTCCTTTTAAGCAATAAATTAAAGAACACTTGTGAACGTGAATTGATTTCTATTGATTTTCACCTGAATGATTCATTAATTAACGAATCAGTTATTATTATTTTTTTTATTATTAAAAGAAAATAGTAATGCGATTCTTCACATTTACCAATTAACTAAGTTTATAAATTAATTAAAAATTTAGTTAAATAGAATCAATTAAAAGTATCTTTTACAGTTTGTAAGAATATAATTAAATTTGGCTTATAATATCTATTTATCAATAGATATTATATACAAGTTAAACCTAATTCAGCAATATTAATTTTATGAATAATTAAAATAGTATTTCGTAGATTAATTATGAATTTTGAATGGTATTAAAAAAATATTATTTTATAGTTTCTTATGAAGATTTTTGAAACTTTTTTTGATATTTCTTTTCGTCTAAAATGTAACATTACATTTTTAATTCAGCATCAAAAAAAGTAAATAAATTGAATTAAATAAAATTATTTTTTTACAACTTATGTTTTGCACAGAAACAAAAGTTTGTTTGGTTTTGGTTTATTGCTTGTGATCTTTATAATTATTTATGTTGTAAAAATCAAAGTGCGATTTCAAAATTTATTAAAAAAAAATTAAATCGTTTTATTGTAATTTATTTCTTAAATAGCAATTTTGTTCTACTTGGAATATCTTAATAATTTTTGCTAAATGATATTGTCATTTTTTTCTTTAAAGTTTTCATGCAATCCATTGCTATGCTAAGATGATTGTACTTCACAAAAATTAATCATTAATAAATTATAAGTGTCATAAAAATTTTATATGCTAAATCAGGGGTCGCCAAACTACGGCCCGCGGGCCAAATTCGGCCCGCCAGTGTCATCCATCCGGCCCGCGACAGCGAATAGCTTACTGTTGCTGTAACAAGTTGGATAAAAAAAATACAGAATGATAATAACTCGGCTTTATTGACTTGCTAGGTAATGCTTAATGACAAGCATAATACGCAGAAAAATTTACCTTCAGCAAACTAACAAATAATTGAATTGATTCCCACTAACATTATAAACTAGCGAACATCCAGCGGTTACCCTCGGAGTTATGTTGGGGTAAAAAGAGTATCGCATATGTATGTATATCGCTGTTTAGAATGTATAAAAAAAATAATACAATAAAAATGAATGAATGAATGAATCAAACATATAATCTTTGTCCTGGAAATCCCTCAGGAACGGAAAAAGTTAAATTAACGTCGAATGAAACCGCGGGGTATCCATTTGATTTCCAATGAGATTTATGTAATTGTAATTTTTCACTGACAATAGTTTGTAGTTGTGGATTACCAATTATTAAAAGAGATTTAAGATGCTTCATTGGTTAACTTAGATCTGTAAACATTCTTTGTGTACTTCATTTTGGAGAAAGTTTTCTCCCACAAGTACATAATAGTACCAAAAACAGAAAACAGCCCACGAGCAAATTTCTGTAAATTATTAAATTGTATCAGTGGAAGACTCTTATAAACAAAGTTTTGGCCCTTGGTACTTACTGGAGTAATCAGTATGGCCCGAAGGCTGGAAAGTTTGGAGACCCCTGTGCTAAATTAAAACAATTAAATTGGTCCACTGTGGCTCAATCTTTTCGTAACAGCATTATTTACTATAAAACAGCTGTGCATCGGCAGTGATCCACCAATGTCTTTTCTTACTACCCGCCTCATTATATGTTCAAATGATAAAACTCAAACTAGTAGTATATCAGAAAAAATTTCATACTTTGATGAAATGTTAAAACATAGAACATTATTCAGTTATCGTTTAATAATAAGTAAACATTTAAATATTAGAAAAGATATTTTTATTGCTTCAATTTTATTGCAGACGAAGAAGATCAGATGCAGTACGCCTATCAACATAATTTTTTTTTATATCTCTTGTCATATTTGTGGTCCAAACAGTATTCCATTTTAAATTTCCGCTTAAAATAGATGTAGTTGATGCTAAATAATACACTAAAATGCAGAAGTCTATTTGGAGCAACACATAACCATATACAAATAATTTTAAGTATTAATTTATAGTTTTCCATATAAAAATTAAATTGATTAATCCCTTTCGCATTTGGTTATTACCAAAATCGAATAAAGTACTAAAACACTTGTTAAATTAATGTAACAAATTTATAATTTGTTTCTATATATTATATTGCTTATTTTTTACGATGAATAAAAAATTAAGATAAAGGTTAAATAATTTTCGTATTTTAGTGTGTGCATGCGGCCAGCGTCTAAATTACATTGAGTACATACGGTCTGTTCATCCTGGTATAAAAATTCCATTTAACAAATCTGCTAAACTATGGAAATAAAGGTCATTCATTTTGGTTGCTTTTAAAATTCTTTGAGAAGTGCACTTTCTTGACTAAGTACACCTAAAAAAATGACGGATTTAGCCTCAATGGCACCTAGGCCCAAGTTAATTTGACGCCCTTATATAATAATAATAATAATAATACGAATAGTCGTAATGGATTTGAATTAAATTTAGGTATTGAATTTAAGTATTATATGAAATTATAATTTAAATATAATAGGAAATTTAGGTATTCTTTTATTAATGAGATAAATTGACTCATTTAAATTGTGTCCCGAGGCCTATTTCTTTATATTTTTTGTGATTTTCCAGGTTCTAGTACGACCTTTCTAAATTGATCATGGTAATCTTTGAAAAACGCCTGACATTGCGTAAAAACTATAAAATTTTTATGCGAGATTAAAAAAAATAATAATAACGTTTTTGAGTAACCGGACAAAGGCATGATTAAATATGGTGAATTAATATTTTGTGTTATAATGATGAGCAAACAAACGCTACATTTAGATTTTTTTAAGAAAATTTGTGAAAAATCTAATGTCAATAGATAAATGCTATACTTAACGAAAATTTTTTAGTACCTATTTGTTAGATATTTTAAATTTTATTACTTACACGATTAATTATTTTAAAAAATAATTCTACCCTTTATGTATTGACATCTTGAGGTTTGTCAAAGCAAGAAAAGAAGCATTAAAAATCTGGTCTTACAGTTGATAAAATACAAAATCGATTTAAAATTTTTTGCCGCCTCGAAAATTTTTGGCGACCCAAGAATTTGTCGCCCTAGACCCGGGCCTCGCGGGCTAAACTTACATCCGTCACTGCTTAAAAAAGCAATTATCAGTAATTAATTTAATCGAAAATAAACAAGTTCATAAATCAGTCCACTGTGGTCTACTGCTTTTCGAGAATTGTTGCTAAAAGGATTCCACTTAACGAATTTATTAAACGATGAAATTAAGTGACATCTGCCTTAAAATTCTCTGCTGAATCCACTTC
>BPLR01009618.1:0-60494 GCA_021605095.1 Caerostris extrusa | reverse complement strand
CCAAATTGCAGCCAAATCGGTCGCAATTTAATCTCAAAAACGCTAAAACACGCTTAAAACAGCTCGGAGAGCTCCCAGAGCGTGGTTTGTGACTTAAACGCATACTTGCGAATATCTACCGAAATAAATTTGCTAGGGCAATTCTTTTAAGGGGGTCAGTTACGGGCGTGAAACGCTATTGAACGACATCCACATTGTGGCCCTAGCACGTTAATTTCATCCCCCTGGAAGCGACAAAAAAATTATTCCTATGCAACTTTTTGTGTTACGGCCAAATGCCGTTTTCGGCCAAATTCGCACCTGAATCTGGCCATAACGCGGCAAATTGAGGTCGCACGCAAAAATGCTGATAGCCGATCGCAATGTATTCACCCGACGCACTTATGTACCAAATTGCAGCCAAATCGGTCGCAATTTAATCTCAAAAACGCTAAAACACGCTTAAAACAGCTCGGAGAGCTCCCAGAGCGTGGATTTGTGACTTAAACGCATACTTGCGAATATCTACCGAAATAAATTTGCTAGGGCAATTCTTTTAAGGGGGTCAGTTACGGGCGTGAAACGCTATTGAACGACATCCACATTGTGCCCTAGCACGTTAATTTCTCCCCATATGGGCACGTTGTATATCGGCACTTGCGCGATCGGCACTAGGCGAACGCATGCCCATAACTTCTACAAATAATTTCTCACAGACACGCGGTTGGTGCCTATAGATTCGTGGCGTTGTATTACATCCCCTGGAAGCGACAAAAAAATTATTCCTATGCAACTTTTTGTGTTACGGCCAAATGCCGTTTTCGGCCAAATTCGCACCTGAATCTGGCCATAACGCGGCAAATTGAGGTCGCACGCAAAAATGCTGATAGCCGATCGCAATGTATTCACCCGACGCACTTATGTACCAAATTGCAGCCAAATCGGTCGCAATTTAATCTCAAAAAACGCTAAAACACGCTTAAAACAGCTCGGAGAGCTCCCAGAGCGTGGATTTGTGACTTAAACGCATACTTGCGAATATCTACCGAAATAAATTTGCTAGGGCAATTCTTTTAAGGGGGTCAGTTACGGGCGTGAAACGCTATTGAACGACATCCACATTGTGGCCCTAGCACGTTAATTTCTCCCCATATGGGCACGTTGTATATCGGCACTTGCGCGATCGGCACTAGGCGAACGCATGCCCATAACTTCTACAAATAATTTCTCACAGACACGCGGTTGGTGCCTATAGATTCGTGGCGTTGTATTACATCCCCTGGAAGCGACAAAAAAATTATTCCTATGCAACTTTTTGTGTTTACGGCCAAATGCCGTTTTCGGCCAAATTCGCACCTGAATCTGGCCATAACGCGGCAAATTGAGGTCGCACGCAAAAATGCTGATAGCCGATCGCAATGTATTCACCCGACGCACTTATGTACCAAATTGCAGCCAAATCGGTCGCAATTTAATCTCAAAAACGCTAAAACACGCTTAAAACAGCTCGGAGAGCTCCCAGAGCGTGGATTTGTGACTTAAACGCATACTTGCGAATATCTACCGAAATAAATTTGCTAGGGCAATTCTTTTAAGGGGGTCAGTTACGGGCGTGAAACGCTATTGAACGACATCCACATTGTGGCCCTAGCACGTTAATTTCTCCCCATATGGGCACGTTGTATATCGGCACTTGCGCGATCGGCACTAGGCGAACGCATGCCCATAACTTCTACAAATAATTTCTCACAGACACGCGGTTGGTGCCTATAGATTCGTGGCGTTGTATTACATCCCCTGGAAGCGACAAAAAAATTATTCCTATGCAACTTTTTGTGTTACGGCCAAATGCCGTTTTCGGCCAAATTCGCACCTGAATCTGGCCATAACGCGGCAAATTGAGGTCGCACGCAAAAATGCTGATAGCCGATCGCAATGTATTCACCCGACGCACTTATGTACCAAATTGCAGCCAAATCGGTCGCAATTTAATCTCAAAAACGCTAAAACACGCTTAAAACAGCTCGGAGAGCTCCCAGAGCGTGGATTTGTGACTTAAACGCATACTTGCGAATATCTACCGAAATAAATTTGCTAGGGCAATTCTTTTAAGGGGGTCAGTTACGGGCGTGAAACGCTATTGAACGACATCCACATTGTGGCCCTAGCACGTTAATTTCTCCCCATATGGGCACGTTGTATATCGGCACTTGCGCGATCGGCACTAGGCGAACGCATGCCCATAACTTCTACAAATAATTTCTCACAGACACGCGGTTGGTGCCTATAGATTCGTGGCGTTGTATTACATCCCCTGGAAGCGACAAAAAAATTATTCCTATGCAACTTTTTGTGTTACGGCCAAATGCCGTTTTCGGCCAAATTCGCACCTGAATCTGGCCATAACGCGGCAAATTGAGGTCGCACGCAAAAATGCTGATAGCCGATCGCAATGTATTCACCCGACGCACTTATGTACCAAATTGCAGCCAAATCGGTCGCAATTTAATCTCAAAAACGCTAAAACACGCTTAAAACAGCTCGGAGAGCTCCCAGAGCGTGGATTTGTGACTTAAACGCATACTTGCGAATATCTACCGAAATAAATTTGCTAGGGCAATTCTTTTAAGGGGGTCAGTTACGGGCGTGAAACGCTATTGAACGACATCCACATTGTGGCCCTAGCACGTTAATTTCTCCCCATATGGGCACGTTGTATATCGGCACTTGCGCGATCGGCACTAGGCGAACGCATGCCCATAACTTCTACAAATAATTTCTCACAGACACGCGGTTGGTGCCTATAGATTCGTGGCGTTGTATTACATCCCCTGGAAGCGACAAAAAAATTATTCCTATGCAACTTTTTGTGTTACGGCCAAATGCCGTTTTCGGCCAAATTCGCACCTGAATCTGGCCATAACGCGGCAAATTGAGGTCGCACGCAAAAATGCTGATAGCCGATCGCAATGTATTCACCCGACGCACTTATGTACCAAATTGCAGCCAAATCGGTCGCAATTTAATCTCAAAAACGCTAAAACACGCTTAAAACAGCTCGGAGAGCTCCCAGAGCGTGGATTTGTGACTTAAACGCATACTTGCGAATATCTACCGAAATAAATTTGCTAGGGCAATTCTTTTAAGGGGGTCAGTTACGGGCGTGAAACGCTATTGAACGACATCCACATTGTGGCCCTAGCACGTTAATTTCTCCCCATATGGGCACGTTGTATATCGGCACTTGCGCGATCGGCACTAGGCGAACGCATGCCCATAACTTCTACAAATAATTTCTCACAGACACGCGGTTGGTGCCTATAGATTCGTGGCGTTGTATTACATCCCCTGGAAGCGACAAAAAAATTATTCCTATGCAACTTTTTGTGTTACGGCCAAATGCCGTTTTCGGCCAAATTCGCACCTGAATCTGGCCATAACGCGGCAAATTGAGGTCGCACGCAAAAATGCTGATAGCCGATCGCAATGTATTCACCCGACGCACTTATGTACCAAATTGCAGCCAAATCGGTCGCAATTTAATCTCAAAAACGCTAAAACACGCTTAAAACAGCTCGGAGAGCTCCCAGAGCGTGGATTTGTGACTTAAACGCATACTTGCGAATATCTACCGAAATAAATTTGCTAGGGCAATTCTTTTAAGGGGGTCAGTTACGGGCGTGAAACGCTATTGAACGACATCCACATTGTGGCCCTAGCACGTTAATTTCTCCCCATATGGGCACGTTGTATATCGGCACTTGCGCGATCGGCACTAGGCGAACGCATGCCCATAACTTCTACAAATAATTTCTCACAGACACGCGGTTGGTGCCTATAGATTCGTGGCGTTGTATTACATCCCCTGGAAGCGACAAAAAAATTATTCCTATGCAACTTTTTTGTGTTACGGCCAAATGCCGTTTTCGGCCAAATTCGCACCTGAATCTGGCCATAACGCGGCAAATTGAGGTCGCACGCAAAAATGCTGATAGCCGATCGCAATGTATTCACCCGACGCACTTATGTACCAAATTGCAGCCAAATCGGTCGCAATTTAATCTCAAAAACGCTAAAACACGCTTAAAACAGCTCGGAGAGCTCCCAGAGCGTGGATTTGTGACTTAAACGCATACTTGCGAATATCTACCGAAATAAATTTGCTAGGGCAATTCTTTTAAGGGGGTCAGTTACGGGCGTGAAACGCTATTGAACGACATCCACATTGTGGCCCTAGCACGTTAATTTCTCCCCATATGGGCACGTTGTATATCGGCACTTGCGCGATCGGCACTAGGCGAACGCATGCCCATAACTTCTACAAATAATTTCTCACAGACACGCGGTTGGTGCCTATAGATTCGTGGCGTTGTATTACATCCCCTGGAAGCGACAAAAAAATTATTCCTATGCAACTTTTTGTGTTACGGCCAAATGCCGTTTTCGGCCAAATTCGCACCTGAATCTGGCCATAACGCGGCAAATTGAGGTCGCACGCAAAAATGCTGATAGCCGATCGCAATGTATTCACCCGACGCACTTATGTACCAAATTGCAGCCAAATCGGTCGCAATTTAATCTCAAAAACGCTAAAACACGCTTAAAACAGCTCGGAGAGCTCCCAGAGCGTGGATTTGTGACTTAAACGCATACTTGCGAATATCTACCGAAATAAATTTGCTAGGGCAATTCTTTTAAGGGGGTCAGTTACGGGCGTGAAACGCTATTGAACGACATCCACATTGTGGCCCTAGCACGTTAATTTCTCCCCATATGGGCACGTTGTATATCGGCACTTGCGCGATCGGCACTAGGCGAACGCATGCCCATAACTTCTACAAATAATTTCTCACAGACACGCGGTTGGTGCCTATAGATTCGTGGCGTTGTATTACATCCCCTGGAAGCGACAAAAAAATTATTCCTATGCAACTTTTTGTGTTACGGCCAAATGCCGTTTTCGGCCAAATTCGCACCTGAATCTGGCCATAACGCGGCAAATTGAGGTCGCACGCAAAAATGCTGATAGCCGATCGCAATGTATTCACCCGACGCACTTATGTACCAAATTGCAGCCAAATCGGTCGCAATTTAATCTCAAAAACGCTAAAACACGCTTAAAACAGCTCGGAGAGCTCCCAGAGCGTGGATTTGTGACTTAAACGCATACTTGCGAATATCTACCGAAATAAATTTGCTAGGGCAATTCTTTTAAGGGGGTCAGTTACGGGCGTGAAACGCTATTGAACGACATCCACATTGTGGCCCTAGCACGTTAATTTCTCCCCATATGGGCACGTTGTATATCGGCACTTGCGCGATCGGCACTAGGCGAACGCATGCCCATAACTTCTACAAATAATTTCTCACAGACACGCGGTTGGTGCCTATAGATTCGTGGCGTTGTATTACATCCCCTGGAAGCGACAAAAAAATTATTCCTATGCAACTTTTTGTGTTACGGCCAAATGCCGTTTTCGGCCAAATTCGCACCTGAATCTGGCCATAACGCGGCAAATTGAGGTCGCACGCAAAAATGCTGATAGCCGATCGCAATGTATTCACCCGACGCACTTATGTACCAAATTGCAGCCAAATCGGTCGCAATTTAATCTCAAAAACGCTAAAACACGCTTAAAACAGCTCGGAGAGCTCCCAGAGCGTGGATTTGTGACTTAAACGCATACTTGCGAATATCTACCGAAATAAATTTGCTAGGGCAATTCTTTTAAGGGGGTCAGTTACGGGCGTGAAACGCTATTGAACGACATCCACATTGTGGCCCTAGCACGTTAATTTCTCCCCATATGGGCACGTTGTATATCGGCACTTGCGCGATCGGCACTAGGCGAACGCATGCCCATAACTTCTACAAATAATTTCTCACAGACACGCGGTTGGTGCCTATAGATTCGTGGCGTTGTATTACATCCCCTGGAAGCGACAAAAAAATTATTCCTATGCAACTTTTTGTGTTACGGCCAAATGCCGTTTTCGGCCAAATTCGCACCTGAATCTGGCCATAACGCGGCAAATTGAGGTCGCACGCAAAAATGCTGATAGCCGATCGCAATGTATTCACCCGACGCACTTATGTACCAAATTGCAGCCAAATCGGTCGCAATTTAATCTCAAAAACGCTAAAACACGCTTAAAACAGCTCGGAGAGCTCCCAGAGCGTGGATTTGTGACTTAAACGCATACTTGCGAA
The DNA here is from genome assembly GCA_021605095.1 of Caerostris extrusa. Lineage (NCBI taxonomy): Eukaryota > Metazoa > Arthropoda > Arachnida > Araneae > Araneidae > Caerostris > Caerostris extrusa. The sequence continues at coordinate 54,304 of BPLR01009618.1, read as the reverse complement.
TATCTACCGAAATAAATTTGCTAGGGCAATTCTTTTAAGGGGGTCAGTTACGGGCGTGAAACGCTATTGAACGACATCCACATTGTGGCCCTAGCACGTTAATTTCTCCCCCCATATGGGCACGTTGTATATCGGCACTTGCGCGATCGGCACTAGGCGAACGCATGCCCATAACTTCTACAAATAATTTCTCACAGACACGCGGTTGGTGCCTATAGATTCGTGGCGTTGTATTACATCCCCTGGAAGCGACAAAAAAATTATTCCTATGCAACTTTTTGTGTTACGGCCAAATGCCGTTTTCGGCCAAATTCGCACCTGAATCTGGCCATAACGCGGCAAATTGAGGTCGCACGCAAAAATGCTGATAGCCGATCGCAATGTATTCACCCGACGCACTTATGTACCAAATTGCAGCCAAATCGGTCGCAATTTAATCTCAAAAACGCTAAAACACGCTTAAAACAGCTCGGAGAGCTCCCAGAGCGTGGATTTGTGACTTAAACGCATACTTGCGAATATCTACCGAAATAAATTTGCTAGGGCAATTCTTTTAAGGGGGTCAGTTACGGGCGTGAAACGCTATTGAACGACATCCACATTGTGGCCCTAGCACGTTAATTTCTCCCCATATGGGCACGTTGTATATCGGCACTTGCGCGATCGGCACTAGGCGAACGCATGCCCATAACTTCTACAAATAATTTCTCACAGACACGCGGTTGGTGCCTATAGATTCGTGGCGTTGTATTACATCCCCTGGAAGCGACAAAAAAATTATTCCTATGCAACTTTTTGTGTTACGGCCAAATGCCGTTTTCGGCCAAATTCGCACCTGAATCTGGCCATAACGCGGCAAATTGAGGTCGCACGCAAAAATGCTGATAGCCGATCGCAATGTATTCACCCGACGCACTTATGTACCAAATTGCAGCCAAATCGGTCGCAATTTAATCTCAAAAACGCTAAAACACGCTTAAAACAGCTCGGAGAGCTCCCAGAGCGTGGATTTGTGACTTAAACGCATACTTGCGAATATCTACCGAAATAAATTTGCTAGGGCAATTCTTTTAAGGGGGTCAGTTACGGGCGTGAAACGCTATTGAACGACATCCACATTGTGGCCCTAGCACGTTAATTTCTCCCCATATGGGCACGTTGTATATCGGCACTTGCGCGATCGGCACTAGGCGAACGCATGCCCATAACTTCTACAAATAATTTCTCACAGACACGCGGTTGGTGCCTATAGATTCGTGGCGTTGTATTACATCCCCTGGAAGCGACAAAAAAATTATTCCTATGCAACTTTTTGTGTTACGGCCAAATGCCGTTTTCGGCCAAATTCGCACCTGAATCTGGCCATAACGCGGCAAATTGAGGTCGCACGCAAAAACTGATAGCCGATCGCAATGTATTCACCCGACGCACTTATGTACCAAATTGCAGCCAAATCGGTCGCAATTTAATCTCAAAAACGCTAAAACACGCTTAAAACAGCTCGGAGAGCTCCCAGAGCGTGGATTTGTGACTTAAACGCATACTTGCGAATATCTACCGAAATAAATTTGCTAGGGCAATTCTTTTAAGGGGGTCAGTTACGGGCGTGAAACGCTATTGAACGACATCCACATTGTGGCCCTAGCACGTTAATTTCTCCCCATATGGGCACGTTGTATATCGGCACTTGCGCGATCGGCACTAGGCGAACGCATGCCCATAACTTCTACAAATAATTTCTCACAGACACGCGGTTGGTGCCTATAGATTCGTGGCGTTGTATTACATCCCCTGGAAGCGACAAAAAAATTATTCCTATGCAACTTTTTGTGTTACGGCCAAATGCCGTTTTCGGCCAAATTCGCACCTGAATCTGGCCATAACGCGGCAAATTGAGTCGCACGCAAAAATGCTGATAGCCGATCGCAATGTATTCACCCGACGCACTTATGTACCAAATTGCAGCCAAATCGGTCGCAATTTAATCTCAAAAAACGCTAAAACACGCTTAAAACAGCTCGGAGAGCTCCCAGAGCGTGGATTTGTGACTTAAACGCATACTTGCGAATATCTACCGAAATAAATTTGCTAGGGCAATTCTTTTAAGGGGGTCAGTTACGGGCGTGAAACGCTATTGAACGACATCCACATTGTGGCCCTAGCACGTTAATTTCTCCCCATATGGGCACGTTGTATATCGGCACTTGCGCGATCGGCACTAGGCGAACGCATGCCCATAACTTCTACAAATAATTTCTCACAGACACGCGGTTGGTGCCTATAGATTCGTGGCGTTGTATTACATCCCCTGGAAGCGACAAAAAAATTATTCCTATGCAACTTTTTGTGTTACGGCCAAATGCCGTTTTCGGCCAAATTCGCACCTGAATCTGGCCATAACGCGGCAAATTGAGGTCGCACGCAAAAATGCTGATAGCCGATCGCAATGTATTCACCCGACGCACTTATGTACCAAATTGCAGCCAAATCGGTCGCAATTTAATCTCAAAAACGCTAAAACACGCTTAAAACAGCTCGGAGAGCTCCCAGAGCGTGGATTTGTGACTTAAACGCATACTTGCGAATATCTACCGAAATAAATTTGCTAGGGCAATTCTTTTAAGGGGGTCAGTTACGGGCGTGAAACGCTATTGAACGACATCCACATTGTGGCCCTAGCACGTTAATTTCTCCCCATATGGGCACGTTGTATATCGGCACTTGCGCGATCGGCACTAGGCGAACGCATGCCCATAACTTCTACAAATAATTTCTCACAGACACGCGGTTGGTGCCTATAGATTCGTGGCGTTGTATTACATCCCCTGGAAGCGACAAAAAATTATTCCTATGCAACTTTTTGTGTTTCGGCCAAATGCCGTTTTTGGCCAAATTCGCACCTGAATCTGGCCATAACGCGGCAAATTGAGGTCGCACGCAAAAATGCTGATAGCCGATCGCAATGTATTCACCCGACGCACTTATGTACCAAATTGCAGCCAAATCGGTCGCAATTTAATCTCAAAAACGCTAAAACACGCTTAAAACAGCTCGGAGAGCTCCCAGAGCGTGGATTTGTGACTTAAACGCATACTTGCGAATATCTACCGAAATAAATTTGCTAGGGCAATTCTTTTAAGGGGGTCAGTTACGGGCGTGAAACGCTATTGAACGACATCCACATTGTGGCCCTAGCACGTTAATTTCTCCCCATATGGGCACGTTGTATATCGGCACTTGCGCGATCGGCACATGCCGTTTTCGGCCAAATTCGCACCTGAATCTGGCCATAACGCGGCAAATTGAGGTCGCACGCAAAAATGCTGATAGCCGATCGCAATGTATTCACCCGACGCACTTATGTACCAAATTGCAGCCAAATCGGTCGCAATTTAATCTCAAAAAACGCTAAAACACGCTTAAAACAGCTGTTCGCCGATCGCGCAAGTGCCGATATACAACGTGCCCATATGGGGAGAAATTAACGTGCTAGGGCCACAATGTGGATGTCGTTCAATAGCGTTTCACGCCCGTAAGTGACCCCCTTAAAAGAATTTGCCCTAGCAAATTTATTTCGGTAGATATTCGCAAGTATGCGTTTAAGTCACAAATACGCGCTGTGGGAGCTCTCCGAGCTGTTTTAAGCGTGTTTTAGCGTTTTTGAGAGTAAATTGCGACCGATTTGGCTGCAATTTGGTACATAGGTGCGTCGGATGAATACATTGCGATCGGCTATCTGCGTTTTTGCGTGCGACCTCAATTTGCCGCGTTATGGCCGATTTACTGCACTTTTAACAACATGGGGAGTTGTTTTTTACTTTAGCGCGTTGTGGGGGTTACAAATACACCACAATATTTTCCTCTGGACTTCATGGAAAAAAGAATTACGATATTTGACCTGAAAGAACTTTTTTTTATTCATTCTTTCCTGGTTCGAAAAGTCTGATGTGGGTGAACAGCTTCATGAGTGCTAACATCCCTGATTGACGTCTTCCGTCTGTCGCCAAACGATTCTTTTTTTTTTTTTTAATCTTCATCGCTGCTGTTGTGCATCGAATGTTTAAGCTCAATCTTCTCTGAAGAGTGGTAGGTGGATTGTTTAGAGGAGACATAACTGAACTGGAGTGTTTCATGTTATCTGGGAAACGTGTTGAATGTCATTTTATGGACAATTGGGAATTTAAGTTGGTTGTATACATATGGTATTTGGCAGATTTCTTCTTTTTTTTTTTTGTTTTAAAAGGGAAGCCTTTTTATTATGACCTTCTGTTCTGCAGATTTTGCTTTTTAGTATCATTTTTTTCTCTTTCAATTTCTTTCTTTTTTTCGATTTGATACAAAATGTCCCATTAGAATAGGGGTGCGAATTGAATTTATTATTAAATTTTTTTACACAATATTTTTGTGAATAAAAAAATTTCCAAATATTTTTGTTTTGTTTTTTAAAAAAAAGAAGAAAGAAAGAAAAGTTTGGTATAAATTTTGCCTTATCATCATTATAGTTTCAAGCGGGTAAAAATGGATTAAAACTTTGTTTTCCTTAGTCAATAAATACATTAATAGTATATTTATAATATTTCTTAAATACAAAAAGTAATATAATAGTATTTATATTAATATACATTTCAGAAACAACATTTTAAATGTGTTCTTACTAATTAATAAATGGAAAATCTGTTTCTGGCAGGTAGGGGAATATATGCTCTACCGATCGATGCCACAGGTTTGGGGTTCGAATCCCGGCAATGTTATGGATATTTGGAGTGGTTCGGAATCCACATTAAACAATATATAGATCGCTGTCTAATGTGAGAGTGTAAGGCTAACCTTACCCCATAAAAGAAAACATCTGTTCCGAACATCTTTTTCGCCCGAGCGCTAGCCAATTTTACAAGTAGTGGTGGAAATCCCAGTTAATTTTACTCATTCAATATTTATAGATATCTCTGATTTTATATGAATAAACGAATTGTTAAAAAATATTTTATTTATTTATTTTATTTTATTTTATTTTTATTTATTTATTATTATTGTTTTTTCGAAATAAACGAAACAATGAATTAATTCTTGTCATAACAAACACTTTTTTTTTTTTTTTTTTTTTTTTTTTTTCATTTTCCGGCGAGAACTGGCGTAAAAATTGGCGTGTAAAAAAAAAAAAAAAAAAAAAAAAAAATTTTTTTAACAAAAAAATCTATTAAAACATATGGTTATTATAAATTGACAACGTCTCGTGCGTGCGTGTGCTTTTTACTGAGTGCATTGGACATAAACAAAGATATAATAGTTAAAATAAAAAGTCCTTACGTAATGACCGTACTCTTTTAGGTTATCGAATCTTTGGAAACGGTGCCAAGATTCATGGTTGAGATTAAAATAACGTTTCCCTTCACTGCATTTCCCCTACCTCCCTCCCTACACCCCTCTACCCTACTCCCAACATTTTTCTGTACGACTACCACGCCAAATAGCAGCGCCAAGACGCGATTCTACAACAACCGAGGCGACCTTGGCTAAGTAGTTGTGTTTGCGCGTATTCGATTTTGACATCAGTAATGAGGAAAGGTTATTTGACGTCAAAAGCGAATCATGATGATGATGTTCGCGGGTTCTAAAGATTCTTTTTCTTTTTTTTTTTCTTTTTATTCAGTTGCGTTTTTGTCTTGCCAGAACCGTTTTAGAGTACTACACATTTATGCTAATTAATGAACTTGTAAAGGGAAGCCTTGCAAGTTTTGGAATTCAGTTTGCAGAACCAATTTATCCGTTCGTGTCCCTGTTCGTTTTAAATTGTAATTTTAAAGGATTCTAGTGGTGGAATTTTGTAAGGATTCTTTGCAAAGCTTAATGGTTCTCCGTTTAAAGCGATCGATCCAGGCCTTGATTAAAATTGTGGTATGCATCTTGTATGCGTTATTTAACAAATATAACTGTCAAAAGCGTATTTGTTTTGATTGTTATCGTTTATTTATGACAATTTTTTGATTTTATTTACAAATTCTTCAGAATTTTGTTGTGTAAAATATGCTATGATGGAATTTGTAAGGATTCTTTGCAAAGCTTAAATGGCCTCCGTTTAAAGCGGTCGATTTATGCCTTGATGAAAACTGTGGTATACAACTTATATGCGCTATTTAACAAATATAACTGTCAAAAGCGTATTTGTTTTGATTATTATTCTTTATTGATGACAAATTTTTTTTTTTATTTATTATTTTTTTCAAGAATTTTGTTGTGTAAAACATACTGTGGTGGAATTTTGTAAGAATTATTTGCAAAGCTAAGCGTTTAAAGCGATCGATTTAGGCCCTGATTTAAATTGTGTGCACATCTTGTATGTGTTATTTGACAAATATAACTGTCAAAAAGCGTATTTGTTTTGATTAAAATTGATTATTTATGACTAAAAATTTTTGATTTTTATTTATTAATTTTCCAGAATTTTGTTGTGAAAAACATACTAATTAATAAAAAAAGATACTCTATGTACTGAAAAACAAAATTAAAAACTAGATTAAAACAGATTAATCTCACAAGAAACAGATATTGCATACAATACATACATACGTACACAGAACATACTTGTACAAACATACAAAAAGCTTTTATTTTAAAGTAAACGTTGATTTCACGTGATTTTATTAATGTGTTGTTTTTGAAATGCATAAAGTGTACGTAAAAATAGGTGTTTGCTGCATGCAACGATTTATTATTTGGAATTGTATGGCTTTCAAAATATAAACAGATTATTAACTGTTTCAATTTCGAAGGATCAGTTTATGTTTATAAAGATAATTTAACCTTCACTGATCAGATTTCTCTGTCAGAATTAGGTGGTGATTGTTTTCAGTATTTCATCAATTGCTAAAAAATTACTAATTGAAAACATCTCCTTATTTTACTGGAATATCCCAGGGAGCACCCGGGAAATTTCTAGGTGCACCCTGACGCACCCTTTGAGTCATAAGTGAATAACACACGTAAAAGGTTTTAAATGGATCATCATTTTGATATGCGTCCGCTTTGGGATAAGTCTTAACTTGCTATACGATTTGGAGGTCAACATTTTTGTTGGGTGTACGGCCATTGTTTGGTAAGCGGCTCGCGTGCATCCAAATCTTTGTCAAATGGATGGATGTTAAAAGCTTTGCAGACAAATACAGCTGCAACAAAGCTTCACCAAACAAGCTGTAGCAGCATTGCCTACGTAGAAAGACCATACAATGTAACTAAAACATTTTGAGGCAAAAACAAAATGTTTTGGATAAATTTTAGTAAATATCAAATCTGATTATTCTCTACCAGATTCAAATATGTAAAATTGTGAAAAGGGGGGTAATTAGGATGGGCCCAAGTTTTATCATAATTACTAATTATTAATTAACAATTATTTATTGAATAAGTTATAAACGGACAAACTTCAAAAAGTTAATTTGCTAAATAAAGAGAAAGATGTGGCATTCAACCACACAAGAGAATCCTTTGCCCCTACTGAGGAAGTTCAGTCAGTACATAAAGGGCGCTGATGATGAGTTGCAGTAGGTGTTGATAGATATACAAAAGGAGCTGTTACAAAATTGAATTTGGTAAATTTTCATTTGCTTACGGATTTGCATTTGTATTTATTTTGCTAACAGCTTTTCCACTTTTTTTTTTTTTTAAATATTAAGCACTGTTTAAATTATTTTAAGCCCAACTGGCGGCAACACGCACCGCTGGTGAGCATTAGGGCTGATGTCCAATCCGTTGTCGGCTTTGTTGTAGACACTGTTTAAAAAACGAGAATCGTTTATTTTTATGTCAGAAAAAACAACACACACTGAATCATGCTAATAAAAGGACACCTACATTATCAAAAGTGATTGGTTAATATTTTTATACAAAACGCAAACCAAAACACCTTCGGGCATCAGACGAGCAGCTGGACACAGGAACAGCAAGAATTTGAGCGCGCGAATGACAACCTATCAAATGGAAAATAATAAAATGTCTGAGTGATCACATGATTGGATGGGCGTGTCTTTTCGCCTAATTGGCAAATAATTTTTACTTCTCTTTGATTAATCAGGATTTGTTGCTTCTTCCAACACCAGTTGTTCCACTGTGTCTGAAATATCAAAGATTCTCTAGGGAGACAGAGAGAAAAAAGAAAGATTCTCTCTTTACCAAGAATGAAGTCGTAAAAGTTTTGATGGAGTTTTGCGTCTGGATTTTCCATTTTTTTTTTTAATGCTTTCTTAGAACAGATGAAATAGTGTATTCTGTTAACAGAAGGAGGACATAAAATGTTGTAATTTTTTTAATTGAGTTAAAATCGTTTGTAGTAAAATAGTGTCATAACATCAGTTGACAAGATGTTTTTTTTATTAAACGTAGAACGTGTCGATAAAATAAAGTTATGTGTATTTATTTATTTTATTTTATTTATTTATTTATTTATTGTATTTTATTATTTATTTATTATTATTTTTTTGCTCTTAATTATCTATCATTAAAATGATTGCGATCTGTTTTTCTTGGCTTGTCAGTAAAAAAAAAAAAAAAAAAAAAAAGTAGTTATTTACAAGTATTTATAATTCAGGTAAATTTTATGATGATAAAAATACTTTCTTTTTATAAAGAAAAAAGAATTATGTAAAAAAGCAAAATAAATATAAAACTTAATAAAAAAAAACTAATAAATTTTAAAAAAATTGTAATCGGTTGAGCCTGTATACAAGTTAATCATAAAATTTTGAATTGAATGTAAGAACAATATGCATAACAGCAATCTTAAAATATAAAAATTAATATAAAATGTATATAAAAAAAATTTAAAAAAAAAAAAATTATAAAATTCCAAATGATATTTTTTTCTTGAAAAATATCTTTTTCGCTTCTAAATAAAAATGTCTTTGATTTCACCAGACGATTTTTTTAAACAATTTTACTTTATTTAACAATTTAATTATTAGCTCGTGAAAGAAATTTAAATAAATATTATGTAAAAAAAAAGAAATATCTTTGAAATATATCGTGAAAGAAATATCTTTTGAACAACTTTACATTCATTTTTATTCTGAATTAATTTTATTACATTCATTAATTTTATTATTCTGCTCTAATTTCGTAAATAAATGTTATGTATAGAAAAGCTCATGAAAAAGAAATTTAAAAAAAAAAAAAAAAAATTACAGATTTTAATGAAAATGTCAAAATTAAAAGTGGTCTAAGTGACGGAAAACCCCTTTGTCCGCAACAACACTCATATATTTTTTGGGGTAAAAAAAAATTTTTTTCGATTAAAAATAATCATTCTGAAAGAGGTAAATCAAGGCAAAGATTATAATTATAGGAAGATCATTTATTACTAAAAGTTAAAAAAACTAGGACACTTAAACAAACAACAGCCACCAGTGGGAATTGAACTCACGACCCCTGGTTTACAAGACCAGTGCTCTAACCCCTGAGCTATGGTGGTTCGGCAGTGAATGCGGAAGATTTTGCTAGTAGGAAGATTCATATGTTGAATTCACCTTGTTATAGCTACCTATTTAAGTTTTTTAATACATTTCATTTCTTTTCATATAAATTTTACCAAACAAAAACGGAATCAAATCGATTTTGGATTCTTTTATTTAAGTTCAAGACAGCAATGTCAGTTGAATCGTTATACTGAAATAATATAAAATAGTAACTATAATTTATTTATTATTAATTTTTTAATTTCTCTATTGTAATGGAATGTGTACTTTTAAATTTACTATTTATTTGATGTCTTTTTTTTTTTATTATTATTTTGTTATTGATTTCTTTGTTACTTACTTCTGTAAGAATCGTAGGATTCTTTGTGGATTTGTTGTAAATTTCAATAAAAATAAATAAATTTCTTTTTTACACAGCATTACTTAGGCCTGTAATTACTAATGCTTGCCTCGTTTGTGCCTTCATCATCGCACTCTAATTGAATAATATATATATATATATATATATATTGCAATCGAAGGGGCCTATAAAAAGCTACCCTTAAAATTTAGCATTTAATGTAAGAACAAAACGCATAACAGCAATCTTAAAAAATAAAACAAAATTATACAGTTTCAAATGATTTTTCTTTTCTTGGAAAAATCTCATTTTAATTTTGAAATAAAATTGCCATTGCTTTCAACAGACGATCTGTTAGAACAATTAAAAAGTTCGGCAGTTCCTGGCAGTTAGCTCGTGAAAAAAAATTTAAAAAAAAACTCATGAAAGAAATTTAAAAAAAAAGTTCGTGAAAGAAATTTAAAAAAAAAAAAAAAAAAAATTTAATAAATAAAAACACTGAAAACCATCTGAAATACATGGAAAACCCAGCTCCTCAAAACAATACTCATAATTTTATGGGTAATAAATAAATAAATAACAATATTATGAACATTGCTTTAAATTTTTGGATTAGTAACCCAGTGCTAATGTGTACAGCTAGCGTGCAGGAGAGATAAGGTTTGAATCCGCTGGTGGCTTTCGTTCCAATCACTAATTTAAGAAACAAGGAACCTCAAATGGTGATTTTAACAACATGTAAAGCACTTCACGTCGATTATTAGGCTGCCTAGTGGGAATTTTTTTGGTTTTTCTCCTCTATTACTCGGGCAGCCTGGTGATCAAGTGCTTAGCGCTCTGGCCTTTGGTATTCCAGGCTTCAGGCTCGTGTCCTGGCAGTGCCATGGATGTTTGTGAGTAGTTCAGAATCCACTTTAAGCAGTAGGTCCCGGTCTGTTTAGCCCTAGAGTGCACAAGATGGCCGTAGAGCGAAAAACTCGCAAATGGGGGCCATTCACCCCTAAAAAGCCCTCTCGCAAGACAATGAGCTGTTCAGGCTATACATTATGAGGTTTTCAAGAAGAAAAAAATTTAATAGTCGGGGGATTTTAATTTTTTAATGATTATCATAACTGGCTCGATAGCCCGTTGTGGGCCTTGTCTTCTTTAAAAGATCCAGCCAGGTTGTTCTCCTCTTGTCCGTGGACCTCCAGTTTTTGATCTTAATAACAGTGAAAAACAGTCGATCCATCTATTTTTCGGTCTTCCCCTTGGTCGTTATTAATTTTTAATACCTCATGACAAATATTTTTACTTATAGACGTCTTCAAGTTCAAAATTACAGTGTTCAAGCGTTTCACACTTATGGGGAAAATTATACGCCAATTTACATTGCAGTCTTTTTTTTTTTTTTTGGTCGCCAACGATGTTATCGCATTTGCAATGAAAGTTTCATTTCTCTTTCTCCATCATATCATTTGTTCAATTGGCTGCAATGCTAGTAGTGATCTGGGACAAAATGATCGTGTGCGTTTTTTGAGCAGCGAGACTTAATAATAGTTAATGGAGGTCATTGGAGAGCCGGTTTCCAGTCTTGTTTCTTCTTCGATTTAATAACAATAGAAGGCTTTTTAGGAATAAATTATCTTTTTTCCACTCAAAGGTTTTAACGTCCTCGGGTACCTAATTGCAGTGTTATACGTGTTGCTTTGGTAAATGTCGTGCACAATTTTTTTAATTTAATTTATTTTTTGATGAATTTGTGTATTTAAAATATCTCTTTAATTATGGATATTTGTCGAATAAAAAAAAAAAAAGAAAAAAAGAAAAGAGTTTTTATTTATTTATCATTATTTTCTATGCGATTCAAAAATAAATTTTAAATCAAAAGCATAATAACAAAATAAAAGTTTAATAGTTTCGTTTCTTTTTTTTGAAATTAAAAGAAAGCCTTGAAATGCTTGGTAGGCAGCCGCCCATAAAGTTCTGAGTATATGAGGAATTCGGTTTGAAATATAAAAAACAATATTAGATCGTAATTTTTTTTTTTGTCGGAGAGTGACACGATAAAACTGTAGACTGGAAATTGCCTCCGTTGGGTTTGTAAAGGTAAGAGATGGATATGAGATCCTAATCCCCATATGCATCTGCAAAGGTACTCATTAAAAATTGTAATGGCACAATCTTGTTGTAGTACAACATGTCCTTCGTGGTGCAACCCTGAGTAACGTTGCATCTGTTATAATAATTGGCCTCCGAGTGGCGGGAGATATTAGATCAAGTTTGAAGATTAAAAGCGACAGCTATTAGGTTAGTAGACATTTGAAAATTACAATTCCAAATTATAGTGGCATAACCTGGCTGTAGCAACATGTCCCTCGTGATGCAAGCCTGAGTAACGTTGAATCTGTGACAATAACAGGGTTACTAGTGGCGAGAGATATTAGATCAAGTTTGAAGATAAGGGATAGATATTACAGTAGACATTTGAACACTAAAATTCGAAATTGTAGTGGCACAATCTGGTGTAGTATGACATGCCCTGCGTGGAACCCTCGAGGGATGTTCTCATTTTCCGGTCCTTTCGTTTGCAGTATAATTCTAGTGTTAAAGCATGGTTCAGTCGATATAAACACAAACATTACAGTGGGGAGGGGTTAAATTATCACAATGCAGGAACGTAGGGTCTTTGATGGCACGTCAACGACGACCTAACTAACCTAAATTGGTCTCTTTATATCTTATAATTATCCTTAAAAAAAAATTAATAATAATGGAGGGAAGGATAATTTGCTATAACTTGAATTTCAGGGCACAATTTTCTTACTTTGCTATAAATCACACGCCAAGAGAAACGTTTTTCAAGCGTCTGTACGTCTCATTTGGAAACCCTACTTATGATACATCGCATATAAAAGAAGCTATTCTGTTGAACCAAAAATAAATTACACACGCCACATTTCGGCATTGACTCAACTCAATGAGATCGTCTTCCGCCCTCATGTATACATTAATCCACCGACTCTCACCGACGCGGCATCTCCACCGTAAAATTCCTCCGTCCCGGTGTTTTGATCCGCTTCCAAAAACAGTTAGTGCACCCCTGAGGAATATTGCATCATAAAAGAACGCACATAATAAAGCGATTACGGAATCCGATAGCAAAAATCAGACGATTCCTGCTGATGCACCCTTCCGAAAAAAACAAGGGGGGAGGTAGCAGACTAGGAATGACATATTGGAAGAGGGGTTGGCGATCGGGGAAGCAAGGAGGGCTTGAAATATTCTGGGTGACAGCATCGCAGAAGGGTGGTGGATCATCTTGATCGAAATTGTATTAGTCACTGCCGATCCGCCAACCCCCAGTGTGGTCATACCAGAGGGGGGTTGGGGGGGAGGGCTACTTGACATTGATTGTCGGTGTTGAGTGTGTGCGGTTGTTGACAAATCCCGTCTGAAATGTGTGGCTGGAAAGTGAGAGCTAGATTGCGTGTTTGGAGTTATTTGTGGCTCAAATCTGTGGGCGGTGATGCAATATTATTGGGCGAACACATGCTGTTGGCAGTACTGAAGTAATTCCTCACTTTTATTAAACATATCACACACTTTTGAATAATTAGAATGAATTATATGATTTGCATTTCAGTAATATTATTAATATTATTATTACTATTATTATTATTATTACCATCACCACCCACTGTTAAAAAAATACAAGGGACTAGATGTCGTTTGTGATTTTCAATATCGGACTACTTGGTGGGAGGTGAGGACTATTTTGGGTTTTTCATCCCATAAAATACACAACTGCTGGGTGGTTCCCCACTAAAAGCCACTGTCCTGCTTCTTCAGCGACATGGAGCAAAAGTCAGACTTCTACCTACGATTGCTTCATCACAACAGAAGCTGGCCCTCTTCCCTCCTTATATGAGGTATACGACTACAACAGCAACCTATAAGAAAAACTGGGGCCTGGTGCCCGAATGACAGGCGTTCGGTGGCACAGATTCCGGGTTCGAGAGTCCCGGCTGTACCACTGATGTTTGTAGTGGTTCGAAATCCACATCCTTATTAAACCATAGATCCCGATCTAAGATAACTGTTGGTCGTCGGGCTGATTGCAGCAGCAGCAAATTGCACAAGCAGCAAATGGCTCTGCACAAATATAAGAATGTTAATATTAAAACACAAACGGTGATTTAATTAAATCGGTGCCAAGGTGAAAATGACATCCTTAATTTTAATTCAGCTAAATATTTTCCCTTCACTTTCAGGCTGAAATATTCAATACATAACTTTTAATTTAACTCGATTCATTCTTTAATTAAATCTGAACTAAAATATCACGCTTTGTTTGCGTACTAGTTAAGGAAGTAATACTGAAATTAATAAACACATATTTCAGCATTTATTCTATGACGAAATTACTACATGTACAATGTTCTTGAAACATTTATTTAGAAATATTTTTATTTGTTTATTAATTTTTTTTAAAAGTCATCTTCATTTTATGGAACAAATGAATGTAAAATTTCCAAGAATGAATTACGTAATTCTTTTAATTAACAAACTCAGAAATACCTAGAACTTCGAAATTAAAAATAGAGAAGATAATAATTAACTTCTTCTTCATTGGCGCAACAGCCCCAGGGTGGGTCAAGGCCGCCTGCCTACTGGCCGATTTCGAGAGATAGGAGATGCTGTCATTTTACGCGATAGAGTTATCAGCTCTACGCCGAACCTTCTACTGTCATATTAGACCGGGACCTAAAAAGTTAAGTGGATTCCAAAACACTACAAACATCCATGGCACCGACGGGACTCAAACCCGAAACCTGTGGCATAGAGCGCTAGTCACTCTGTCATCAGGTCCCGATATCTATTTCTAATTAATGGAAAAAAAAATTCCAGTGTTTTTAACTTATTAGTTTTCATATGAAAGTAAGTATAAAATATGTACATATAATATAAGTATAATATATGTACATATAATATAAGTATAATATATGTACATATAATATAAGTATAATATATATTTTATATAATATTAGTATAATATAAGTACTTATAATTTGTGACATGTGCCTGGTTAAAAAAAAAAAATCATGCAAAAGACAAAATAGATAAATAAATACCTATTAATAATTGTTTTCATCATCGGCGCAACAGCCCAATGTGGTTAAGGCCGTCTACCTACTGGTAGATTTTGAGACGAGAGATGTTCTTCTTTTTTAATGGGGTAGGGTTGTGAGCTCTACGCCCAACAGTCATATGAGACCGGGATCTACGGCTTAAAGTATATTCCGAGCCACTACAAACATCCATGGCACCTCCGGGACTCGAATCGAAACCTGTAGTACCGAGCACTAGCCACTTGGCCATTCAGGTCCCAATATACAAGATAATTGTTTTAAATATAAAAGTAATACTAAATAAATAAGACTTATTTTTTTTTCATTTCAAATTCTTCTTCATCTTATATATTTCAAATAAGATAATAAAAAAATTAAAATAAATAAACCATTCAAATTTTAAAGTATCCCAGAAATAAAAATTCAGCGGAAAGACATATCCTCATCAAAACCAATTATTTTAAAATGCATCAAGCCTAAACGACAGAATAAAATAAAATAAAAATAAAAAAAATAAATAACAGCAACTCTCTTTTTTTGCTCTTTAAACAGTCTTTTCTGTGCACTTATTTCTTGTTCCAGATCGGCAAGAGTCGTAATGACAAATGAAAGGATATTTTAAAAATCGTCCGAAAAGAGATAACTCACAAAAAAAGTAAAAAAAAAAAAAAAAGAAATAAAATACCTTATTTATTTCCTTGAAAAAAACTATATATATATATATATATATATATAACACGTTATAGGAAAAGCAACAAATTAGAACAAAAGAAAAAAAAAAAAATAGAATACGGAAACTGCACCATTTTCCGTTTTCCGACATGATTCCCTTCTGTCTCTTTTTTTTCTTCCTTTTTCGTTCTTGTCTTAAATTCACTCCTTAACAAGGACGTTTTATTTTCTGACAAGTACCGTTCCCAATTTTCAGAAAAACGAACCCTTTTGTCTAATTGAGAACGAAAACGGTATTTTTCGAATGTTTTTATTTTATTTTTTTTTTTTTTTTGTTTTATCGTTTTCCCTCTCTCTTTTTAAGTGTAGGTCCCGTTAGGTTCTTTGCTTCTAATACGAGTGTACTTGCCAGTGGTTGTTTCCATGTTATTCTATTGTTTCCCCTCAACACAGACGGAAGGAAAAAGTTTTTGGAACGGAAATTTCCTCTCCTATTCTATTTTCTATTTTATTTTATTTATTTTTATTTCATTACTTTTAAATCCACAGGGTTGACTTGTGAGGAAGGGAAATAAGTATATTGACATAAATACAAGACAAGTTTTTTATGGTATTTTATATAGAATTAATATTATTGTTTTTTTTTTTTTTTTTAAGCAGAATATTTGTAGTAGCAAAAATGAAATATTGAAAAAAAATGAATGAATAAATAAAATAAATAAAAAGCAGTCTTTAAAAAAAAAATGTATGTATGTAATATAATTGTATGTTACTTGTTGAACTTTCATTTTTTTTACAGATAAGTTTTTTTTGCATTTAAAATATTAATTTTTAAATTTTTACGATTAAAGTAAATAAAGGACTTATCTTTCGAGAAATAATTATTACAATTCGTATTATAACACATTACGTTACACGGACACATGATAGTTATCATTACACCGACGGGCGATACGTATCATTACCGACATAACAGTACAGATCATTTTTAACTTTCATATTGGAAAATTTTAAATTTTTATATTTTAAATCAAATATATTAATCGAAATAAATTAATTCTAAATTTTTACTATTAAAATAAATAAAAAGTATTATTTTTCGAAAAAAATAATTATTACAATTCGTATTATAACACATTACATATCATGCCACACAATACGTATCATTACACAGACATAACTGCACAGACATTTTAACTTCCATATTGAAAATTTAAAACTTTTATATTTTTGAAATCAAATATATTATTAATCGGGAATAGAATTAATTTTAAATTCTTACTATTAAAATAAATAAAGTATTTTTCTTTTCAAAAAAATTTAGTACAATTCGTATTATAACACATTACGTATCATCATTACCCGGACACACGATACATATCATTCCACCGACATAACTATACAGATTATTTTAACTTCACATTGGGAAAATTTCAAACTTTTATATTTGAAATCAACATATTAATCTAGAATAGAATTTTTATGAAACGAATTTTAATTTATTCTCATCAATATTTTATTTATTTATTTTTGAAGCATCAAAACTAGAAAGTAAATCTTTTTAACGTGTTATTTTATTTTATTAATAATAATAAACGTTCTCAGGTCAATCGAATTATTTAAAATAACAACTCAAGAAGCATCACATTATATTTTAATCGAAGCATTTTTTAATTAACGGTCGCATTAGTCGCTCGCTCCTGAAGAAGCGGTTTCCTGGCTGAGAGCCTCTAGCTGAGGCAATTTTTGTTGCGTGTTTTTTGTGTTTGTGTTTTGTTTCATCATCATTTCATCGTCTTCATTTCATCATCATCATTTTCATTTCTTTTAAATTATTATATTGAACTTAATTTATTGAACTTAAGATGAGTCAGACGCCGTCTGACAAGTCGGACTGTGTTTCTCCTGAGAGCCCTCCACTTCACGAGCAGGGCCTTCCCCAGGACTCTACCACCTCTGAGGAGGCCAAGATGGACACCTCCCAAATGGTTACGGCCGAGCAGCTGAGCTGCAATGAATTTCTGTTCAACCATCCAGCACCAAAAGACTATCTGACCCGACTCCGGAGCACTTGCTCTACTTCGAGGTTTTACTCAAGGAGGCAGCGGCTCTCATGACTAAGGTGCAGAAGCACCAGAGCGCTGCAGCAAATATTAAATCTCCTACCTGGGAAAAAGCCTCGTTGACCATCGAGGAGTGCTCCAGGCGGATTAGAGCCATCTGCACGTACACCGGCATCCCTGCCTCACACCTACCTACCAGGAAGGAGCTCGCCGAAATCAAAACGGCGAAAGAGCTCCGGGACAAGGCTGCGGCTGAGGCCCAACATCTTGCCGAAGCGCAGCAAGCAGCTGCCGTCACCACCTCACCTCCTGCCCTGCCTCAATCACCTCAGGGCACCGCTCCTGCCGCCAAAAGAAAGGCGCCAGCCTCTCCTACTCCGGACTCTGATGGGTTCACCACCGTTACTAAGAAGGACCGCAAAAGGGTAAATATGGCTGCGTTTACCCCTATTACTAACCCCCTAACAAAACGTTGGCTGCCGATCAAGCTGTGGCTCCTCCACAATTTAAGAGGGTTGCTAAAATTCCACCATTCTTTGTGTCCGCGAAGGGCAAGTGGTGGAATACATTAAATCAACTGCGCGTGCAGATTCCCAGTATCCAGGCTAAGTTGTCTGGTCAATTCTTGAGAATTACCGTGGATAACGAACCTGAATACAGGAAACTGGCCCAGATTCTTGAAAGCGACGGGACGCCTTTCAAGTCTCTGATGCTCCAAAAGGACCGACCTATTAAAGTCGTGATCCGAGGTCTCCCTGGTCATACTCCCGTTGAGGATATTGAGACCGAACTCCGAGCTATGGAATTCCCCCTTATCAAACTAGCTCGGATGACTAAATTTCGCACCAGGGAACCTATGCCCCTTTTATATGCACAATTGTCTCCATCCTCGAAAACAGAGGAGATATATAGCCTCTCTACTCTGCTCGGTCTCAGAGTTAGTGTTGAGAGTTACAGAGGGCAACCGGGCCCATCTGTTTGTTGGAATTGTCAGGGGTACTTCCACTCGTCGGAAGTATGCCGACTTCCAACACGTTGTGTAAAGTGTGCTGGCCCTCACAGGGCTAAGGAATGTAATTTGACACTGGACCAGCCACTTAAATGTGCAAATTGTGGAGGAGCCCATGCCGCGAACTGGCGCGGATGCCCCCGTATGCCCAAGCCCGGACAAAAAACCGGTGCCAAAAAACCAATTTCTAACAATCCCCCCACCTCTACCAAACCTAAACAACAGGTTTCTACCAGGAAGCAGCCAACGACCTTTACTAGTCGAACTGTTCAGCCTACTATGGCTTATTCCAAAGTTCTCCACCAGGGGAACGAGGAAAAGTCTGTAGGCCCCGCCCCTCAGCCAATCATAGTTAGGGAGCCGCTGTCTGCTGCTACCACAAATAGCTCTGCACCTGTCACGGCCTCTTCGGAGTGTTCGTTGACAGAGATTTTTCAGTGTTTGATGGACCTCGTCAGAGACAATCCATCTCACGGTCAAATTATATTGCAAGCATTTGGGCTAGCAAAAGATAAAATGAGGAATTGTACTAACAGATTCGATATGACGTATCACCTCTTTGGGGCGTATACTGATGTCCTTTCCCAAAGTCAGTTCCTCACGGCTTAACTTTCTTCGGGTCTGGGTCTCTTTCAATTGGTTTCTGGAACGCTAATTCGTTACGTTCCAAAATTCACGAGGTTAGGGAGTTCCTAGCTGAGCAGAATCTTGATGTATTTTTGGTTCAGGAGACAAAATTGCCTCCAGGTTATAACCCTTTGATCGCAAATTACAGGTTCTATCGTACTGATAGGCCTAACCAGCATCCTACCCGAGTAAGTGGCGGCACAGGTATTTACGTTAAAAATAGTATTCACCACCATAGCCTTCCTACTCCTAATCTTGACTCCATTGATGCCTCTGTTATTGAAATTAAAATTAATAATTATCCCCCTTAAAAATAATCTCTGCATATGTTAAGCCTAGCCTTCCAGGTGGTTTCCCGGTGGAGGACTTCAAAAAACTTATTAAAATGGGAAATAATGTGATTCTCGCTGGTGATTTTAACGCTCTTCACTCCTCTTGGAACTTTGGACATTCAAATAGATATGGGTTTACCCTGAATCGTTTCCTCAAAGTCAAAGGGGGCGTGAAAGTTGTTCCCCCCCTTAAAGTTACTAGAACCGACATTCGCAATAGCAATCATCGAGGTAATGTACTCGATCTTGCTATTTTTAAATTCATCCCCTTTAATTATGGTATTGAGGTGCTTACAGATCTAGACTCTGATCACCTCCCTGTTATTCTAACCCTGGATACCAGCCCTGAATCACTGACAGTTCCCAATCAGTTAAATACCAATTGGGAGAACTTCAGACATGTGATGGAACGTAAAAAACTTCCTAGCTTCAAATTAAATACCTCTACAGATGCTGACAATAGAATAAAAGAATTATCTAATATCTACGTCACATGTCTGCAGGAAAGTTCTACCCCTAAATTTAAACCTCCACCGATTAGATTTCCTCAATATATTAAAAATACTATTAAACTCAGGAATTATTACCGTCGTAGGTGGCAAAGGACAAGAGATCCTGAGTTCCTACGACTTTACTACCGCTCTCTAACTGACGTTAGAGAAGCCATTACTGTCTTTACACAGCAACGCTGGCAAGACGACATAGAGGCCCTGACGCCTGAGTCAACATCTCTTTGGAAAAAATGTTCCCTCCTACGCAGACAATATCACAACATTCCGCCCTTGCAGGGTGCCAACGGCCGAGCTGCTTATTCCCCTTTAGACAAAGCGGAACTGCTCGCAGACAGTCTCAAATCCCAATTTGAACTTAATCACGATGTTGAAGATAGAAATTTCTTCGAACACACCAACTCTACAGTCACAGATTTCTTACAAAGACCACATACTAATGACTTAGAATTAATTACTCCTAAAGAAATCTGTGAAATTATCAGAAGGTTTAAAAACAACAAAACCCCTGGTCTGGATCTTATTAACAATCGCATGTTAAAGTCCACTCCTATTAAATTTATTCTTTATATCACCCTTCTTTTTAACTTTCTACTTAGGATCTGTCATTTCCCAGCTTGCTGGAAGACTGCCGTAGTATGCCCCATTCCTAACAAATGCTAATTTGGCTTACCCCCAAAATTACCGTCCTATCTCACTACTTAGTAGCTTGAGCAAAATATTCGAATCTGCGTTACTTAAACGCCTGAATCAGCATTGCGATATCCACGATCTAATTATTCCTGAACAATTTGGTTTCAGAAGGCAATTAGGAACCTGTCACCAATTACTTAGGTTGACAGAGCTGATTCATGATGGCTTTAACGAACGCAAATCTACGGGAATATTATTTTTGGACGTAGCCAAAGCCTTTGATAAAATTTGGCATAATGGCTTATTATTCAAGCTCATGCGACTTGAATTTTCACCCCAACTAGTTAAGATTCTTTGCTCTTACCTACAATCCCGAGATTTCTTAGTTAGAGTAGGTGGAGTTACTTCCTCAACCAGACCAATAGAAGGGGAGTTCCTCAAGGGTCGCTCCTAGCGCCCGCCCTCTTCAATATTTACATCAACGACATTCCGAGAGATGCTCAGACAACTCTCTTTTGCTACGCTGATGATACGGCGATAGCCACACAGAACAAATCACCTCAGCTTGCTGTTAAAGACCTTCAATTTTCAGTCTTTAAATTAGAAAAATGGTTAACCACCTGGAAAATTAAAGTTAATGCTACTAAATCTGCCTGTATGCTATTTACTCGGAAGATCGCGTTTTCTCCATTAGGGAGTATCACTCTTTTTGGCCAGCCCGTCCCCTGGGTAACTGAATATAGATACCTGGGGTTATTTCTAGACCCAAAATTATCTTTCAATTCCCATATTAAGAATGCAGTTGCTAAAGCAACTGGTGCGAGTATTAAACTCCACTGCCTAATTTCTCGAAAGAGTAGGCTTGCGATCAAACACAAGATCCTGCTCTACAAGTCTATCATTAGGCCTATCTTGGTCTATGGTAGTCCTATCTGGGCCTCTACCTCATTGACCAACATCAAGAGACTCCAGGTATTCCAAAATAAACACCTGGCTATGATTGCTGACGCACCATGGTTCGTTCGTCGTAAGATTATTCACAGTGATCTAGACGTCGAACCTATTCCTAATTATATAATCAAAATTTCAAAGAATTTTCTTGAAAAATGTCCTCAGATTAGCAATGAGTTAATCCGTCGACTGCCAACCTATCACCCTGGGGTGAAAAGTTCCCAAAAAAGACCACGGGCAGTCTACGATGTCTCCTATGAGTGTTTTCCTAAAGTTAAGAAACACCATGGCTGTTACTCTGAACAAGCGCAAGCGAGTTCAGGTAATGGGGTGAGCTTTGCTCATTGAGAAGTTATCTCAATGCGTATCTGACGATTACTTTTGGCTTAAAAACTAAATGTAAAATTAATTCTTAAGAACTGGCGCAGAGGTAACTCTGTTCCTTTTCTATTCCCCTTTTTATTGCTACGTTGTGCTTTAAATTCATTATAACCTTCCGACTAGTAATTAAGTTAGGGTTTATTTTTCGTTCGCTTTTTTACCCCTTTTTTTTTATAGTAAAATAAAAGGATAGATATAAAAATTATAAAAATAAAATAAAAATTATAAAAATGAAAAACCAAATAAAAAGTATAAAAATGAAAAACCAAACAAAAAGTATAAAAATGAAAAACCAAATAAAAAGTATAAAAATGAAAACCAAATAAAAATTATAAAATGAAAAATTAAAGTCACAGGTTCTGTTTTGGGCCTTTTTTTTTTGTGGGATTTGTTTTGTTTACCTTTTACCTTTCAGATCATTGGCTCTCACGTGTTCAGCATAATTCTCCAATCAGCGATCAGTAGGCAACCGGGTTGGGGGGTTGTTTACGTTTGTACAATAGTCACGTGGCATCGACAACTGGTCCCTAATTGTACCGAATTTAAAACTTAACTTTTAAATTCTTTTATTTTTTATCTTACTTTTTTAAATAGTATTTTTTTTTTTTTTTTTTTTTTTTTTTGAGTACCATACATTATTTTAGAAACTTTAATCTTTAATTCCTTACTAACAATAAAGCAGCCATTTATAATTCAAAGCATATATATCAATTAAGATGAAGAAATAGACTTATTTAAATAGGCATTAATTCAATGAAATTCCCATTTCCATTTTTATTTGTGTGAAATTCGAATGAATCGTGTATGAAATTCGCATGAATCCAGTGTATGAAATTCGAATGAATTCGGTGTATAAAATTAGAATTCGAATGACTCAGTGTATGAAATTCGAATGAATTCGGTGTATAAAATTAGAATTCGAATGACTCCAGTGTATGAAATTCTAATGAATCGTGTATGAAATTTGTATGAATCCAGTGTATGAAATTCTAATGAATTCAGTGTATAAAATTCGAATTCGAATGAATCCAGAGTATGAAATTCGAATGATTCCAATGTATGAAATTCGGATGAATCCAGTGTACGAAATTCGAATTCGAACGAATCCAGTGTATAAAATTCGAATTCGAATGAATTCAGTGTATGAAATTCGAACATTTTTGTAGAAATTAGAGATATAGATTTTTTTTTTTTTTTAACAAATATATTTATGTACGATATGTCAGCCTTAAGATGTAATACAAAACATGTTATTTGTGGTATAGATTATAAGAACAAAATAATTAATAATTTAAAACAATAATTTGAATAGTAAATGTAAGAAAAAATTAAGTAACTTTCTATAAAGTTATGGGTCATTGCCAAAATAAAAGCGCCAAATTGTTTGAAAAAGTATAATATCGCCAAATGGCGGATGCAGCAATAAAAAATACAGCCATAATTTAAATATTCACTGATTTCTATCGTTTGAACAATCAATCACTGATATATTAATTATTATTAAAGATATAAAAACAACTTTAAACTGAAGTTAAAAATTCTGTTTATTATTTATTTTCTATTTCTATTTATAGTTAGTTATACAATTTATTTTTGTTACAACTATTGATTATTTTATTTTTGAAAAGGAACAAAAACATGCCTTATTGTCTCAAGTAGTGTTCTGTTTAAATTAGAAAAAGCTCAAAGTTCATTCAAGTACATGATAAAACAAAAAATACGTTATCATAAATGTTAAAAAAAAAAAGTTGTTTTCTTTTTTAGCATTTTTTTTTTTATAAATTTACAGATATGATCTGAGAAAAGTATTATTAGAAAGTCAGAATTAAAAAATATATATATATTGAAGAAAACACTATTTCACTACATTTCACAATTTACTATCTTTATGCAATCATATCTTCAAAAAAAGGTACAACAAAGTATCCATATCACTATACACACACAACTAAAGTGAATAAAAACAAGAAAAAAGCACATTAAAACCGAAATTAAAATAAAAACAATATTTAAATAAACAATGGCCATCAAAATTGATCCAAATTATTATTATTTTTTTTAACATTGCCAAAAAAACCATGTTCCATGTTAAAATTATATGCATATAAACAAACATATTTTTATTCAAAATACACTCTAAATAATTATTCAATTTCATGCATAAATCAATAAAATAATTTTGAGTTAAAAAGAATAAAAATTCTGATTAGGATAATTATTAAAAAAAATTTATTAAACTATTAAAAATTACAACTATCAAACATGATTATGTTTTATTGGCATCAAAAAAAAACTTTATAGCAGCCTGATATCCAGAACATTCCCCTTCTTAAAATGCCTAATCGTTTGGTACCTCACCCTGTCCCCTCCCATTAGAGTGCGAGACCTGCAGATATGCTTAAAAATGCAGCAACCTTGCTGACCTCCTGTAGGTTACAGATGCAGTGAAATAAAAAAAGAACAAGAAAACCTCTGACGACCGGTTCAGCCCCATTGTTCCACAACCCGCTGTGTTCGGATTAGACGAGACTTCTTCCTGTCGAAACTTGAAGCGCGAGTGCCATCTTTGGCGGTGTTTCGCCAATTTGGCTTGATTTTTCGCCAAAAACAGTAAAATGCATGACAGATTTTGTTCCTCATTGACAATAATAAAAAAAAAAAAAACATGGAAAAAACTCTTTTTTTTTCTTTTTTAGTATTTATTATACCTTGCTTTTTATTCCAATACTGACATTTTTTCATGATATTTAAGCAATGAAATTCTATATAAAAGAATTCTGATTCGGAAATGAACATGTTGCCAATCAACAGAACATAAATTTTTAGGTCACCTCTGACAAACGATTACATAATTCTGTAATTGGAATTTTCACGCATGTCTTTCAATAAAAGCAAATGCAATTATTATTTTTTTGAAATTATTATTATTATTATTTTTTCCTTCAAAGATTTTGATTACGATTGCATTGAAAATTTCATTTTTATGATTATTATATGAATTATTTCATTCACAAATAATTGCATATTTTTTATGACAAATTTTGAATATCATTAATATTTTTTTTTTTTATATTGAGAAAACGTCAAATTTTTCTCTTAAGCTAAATGATTCACCATTAATCTTTTATAAAAGAGTTGAAACTTTGACACTTCAACAAAAAGGGCACATTCATTATCAAGAATTTCGAATACCTGTGCATTTCTGAGAAAAATGAGTATTTTAATTAAAAATTTTATTTTATTAATTATAAAGAATACATATGTAAAGAATACATATGTATTCTTTATAAAGAATAAATTATTCATTAGTTTAAATAAATTTTCCAATTCAAAATTAAACAATTAATTAACTTTATTACACTCTGAATTCAATTAATTAATTAATATTTGAATTTTATTTTAATCAAATCTAAACTAAGAACTACATTCACAGTAATAGAAAGCAACGATCTTTTAAATAACTATTTATCTTTACATATGTATTCTTTATAATTAATAATATTTATTTATAATAATTTTATTCCATATAATAATAATCTTTCATAATTTTACTAGTTTAATTCAATAATTTACTACTAATAATTTTTTAATAAATTTAATATTATTTTTATTAATAATTTTAATAATAAATATAATTTTAATAATTTATATTTTTTTCATAATTTTATTTTATTTTATTTAAATAAATAAAATAATAATAATAAATAATTTTAATAAATTTAAAATAATAATAAATTATTTTATTTTATTTTTATTTAAAAAAAAATAAAATTTTACTTCTTCACATTTTCAATTTTTATTATTCCAATTCAAAATTGAACAATTAATTAACTTTTATTGCACTCTGAATTCAATTAATTAATTAATATTTGAATTTCATTTTTATCAAATCTAAACCAAGAACTATATCACAGTAATAGAAAGCAACGATCTTTTAAAAACTATTTATCTTTACATATGTATTTTTCTAACTTCACAATAAACAGATTAGGTTCTACATATAAACAAAAAGCTGATAAACAGCAAATGTTTTTCTGAAATGCTTCGAATTTATTCTTCAAAAACTGATAAAATTTAGAATGAAGGTATGTATTCTCGAACATACAGCTTGGTGGTTTTCAAAGAAAGTGCTTTTTCATATAAATAGCATGTTTGCATGTTTTTAGATTCTGTAGTTTACTTTAAACAGAAATGCAAAATCTATTTGAATTAAGTTTGAATTTTGGCATAAAAGTGTATTGTTTGCCAAGATTTTCTTTTCAAAGCGATTTTTTTATTTGAATTCTAGAATTTGTTTGTTTACTTTGTTTTCTTTTTTTATTGTTTTTCGTCTTCCTTTATTTATTTATTTTTTTTTTTCTTGTTTCATAACATCAAAAAAAAAAAAAAAAATCGAATACATTCTACTGGAAAATTGATAAAAAGAAATATGCAATATAGATCAAAGTAGATATTTTTAAGTATAACTCAATACAACAGTCGTTTTTCGAATTTATTAACGCTGCAAACTACAGGATTTATTCAAAATTTTGGAAAATAAATATTTCTTTTAGTTGAAATTTATTTATTTATTTTAAATCCTGCAATCCAATATTGAAAATTGTGAGGGACTCCCATTTCACTAAGTGTTTTCAGAAACAAGAATCATCGAATTCTTCCAAAGGACTTTTAGGGTAAATGCTATGATGTTACCCCTAAAAATCCTCTCGGAAGGCACTGCCCCTCATTTCACCACCTATCAGTAGGCTGTTAGTGGTATGCATAAGTATAAAACACAAGCCATCCACCCTTTTACTAAAAAAAATAATAAATAAATAAAAAATAATAAATAAAACTTTTTATTTTAAACAATATGAGGAATTAAATGATTTAAACTTTAAAAGATTTAAAAATAAAAAGCAAAAATGTATGTGTTCAGGATTTTTTAAAATGATTACTATTTTATTTATTTATTTTTTAAATTTAATTCCATCTTCTAAATTTATTCTGTTCATAGTATTTATGAATGGTTTAATCAATTTTTAAGATGAAATATTTATTTAAAACAGATATTTATATCTTTTGAAAACTTATTAACTGCTTTAAAACAAACGTTATCACGTTATTTTATGGTATTAGATGAGCAAACAGTTTTATTTAAAAGAGATAATGCACTCTTTATGTTCCACCGATTATTTAAAAATTTAAATCAAAAAAGAGATAATGGATTTGGTAGAAAATAAAATAAATGCAAAATATTATAAGCTGATTTAAAGGTTAAATAGATTGGAAATGAATGAATAGCTTAGGCTTTCAATAAAGTTAAATTAACCAGGGAGAAATTTAATTTCTTCTTTTCATTTTCAAAACACACAATGCCATTGTTATTCAATTCTTTTGCAAAACAATGCTGTAAAGATAAAAAAACTGAATTGTCAAAATAAATTCTTGTGCTATAATGTGCTTAAAAGTTTCTTAATTATACATGAATGTTTTGTGTTTGTTTCCTTTTGTGGGTGTGTGTGCACTATGCAAAAATAAATAAATAAATAAAATAAAATAAAATGTAAGCTCTTTTAAAACAACTTACATGATTAGCATATTTTATTCTAAACACATACTTAGCGAATATATTTCTTTTAATTCTAATATAAATGATACATAGAAAGAAAAGTGAAAATGCTTTTATAAAAACATTGTGTAAGAATATGCTGATACTGTTTGCAGTTTGTGTTTTAAAAATACTTCTGTTAAAAATACTTTCTGTTCTAATAGACATTTTCTGAAATGCAATAGATGCATATTATTACTATATCTGTTTTTTTTTTTTTTTTTTTAATCTTCAATGAAGGGCCTTAAAAAAAATATATATATATATATATATATATTTTGTTATAAGTTTTTTTTTCTTACCTATTAATACCAATTTCCAATTTTTTGCAACTAATCAAATCTTTCTAAATATTTTTTAAAAACTCCAACTTCAAACCAGTTTGTTTCTCATTGTATTTCACCATGTTCAGAAAGCAATAGATGCTAATAAACGGTGAAAAAAAAAAAAAAAAAAAAAAAGAAAGAGTAAAAAGATTTTTCCTTCTAGATTACACACACACAAGTAAAAAAAAAATTAATCTATTATTTAGAAATTTTTAAAAATCAATAAATTTATGTAATCTGCACAGTGTGTACACAGTTATGTAATTTACTACATTTATGTGTATACACAGAGATCAGAATTAATTTATTTAATTTCATAAACTTTTTGATCCTTAATTAGTATTTATTAATTTTTGTTCTTAACCGTATGTATTCTTAAGAATTCCAAAAATCCAAATTAAAAAGTGTTCTGATATAATTCATTTGACTTTTTAATTCCTTTTACATTTATGATTGCTTATGGGGAAAAAAAAAATGATAAAGAAGTGTATTACTATTGACAATATTAATTGAAGTTAGAATTAATTCGTTCAATTTAATATATTAATATATTTCATTTAATTATAACATCTATATATATTATTTTTAAACTGTTCATATTTTTGAAAATTCCATAAACAAGAAGAAACGTATAAAAAGTATTCTATTATAATTCATTCGATTAATTTTTTTAAATTTATGGACGCTTATAAAAACTGATAAAGAAGTGTATTGTTATTGACAATAACGATGAAGTTAGAGCTATTTATTCAATTTAACATATTTCATTTAATTATAATATATAAATTCCATAAACAAGAAGAAACCTATAAAAAATATTCTGTTATAATTCATTCGACTTTAATTCCTTTTATGCTTATGGATACTTATAAAAAAACCTGATTAAATATATTGAAAATCTACAATAACGATGAAGTTAGAATTAATTCCTTCAATTTAACATATTTCATTTGATTATATTATATAAATATATATTCTTTTTAAACTGTTCGTATTTTTCAGAATTTCAGAAAATATTCAAAGTCTTCTGTTATAATTCATTCGACTTTAATTCATGTTTATGGATGCTTATTAAAAAAATGATAAAGAAGTGTATTGTTAGTGATAATAACAATGAATTTAGAATAAATTCGTTCAATATATTTCATTTAATTATATATATTATTTTTAAACTGTTCGTATTTTTCAGAATTCCATAAACCAGAAGAAACGTGTTATTAATAAATCCATTCGACCTTGACGAGTTTTTTTTTTTTTTATGTTTACTTAACACTGATAAAAAAAAAAATAACTATTAAAGAAATGAATTATTAATAACATTTAACAATAAAGGCGTAATCTTCTTTCCGTTTAATCATAATAGTTTCTCCGGCATGACAGCTGCTCGTGTTGTCTACCGCGTTTAGCGACCCATTCGCCACAAGTTTTAGCAGCTGATCGCTTTCGACAAGTTGGCTGCTCTGCGATCCGTCTCGAATGCCTGCTAGATCGAGAGCTCAGATAAAAAAGAAAAGAAAAAAAAAAGAAAAAACCTTTTCAGGTTTTGTGTCCTGATTTCTAAAGGCCAAACAACTTTCGCGGGATGGTTTTTGCTTTTTCTAAGTTCTGTCTTCTCTGGCTTGGCGAGAGAGAGAGACAGTGAGTGGTCAGTGTTCTCGTTTTCGCTACTTGTTGAGTGATCGCCGCTTCTAATCAATAACTTCCAATAATTACGACCTTGACCGCTCTTTTCTGCTAATCAATTGTGACCAGTGCAGAAAAACACTTTTTTTCTTTTATTCTGCCTTGTAATGTTCGCTGTTTTTTTCTTCTTGTTGTTGTTGAAGGATAGATCTTATCCAAGAGATATCTCTGATGTATTCCAAACAATAGCTGAATGAATTCTTTATTTTATAAAAATGAAATGTTCCAAATTATTTTTTTTATGCCCAAGTGATTTTTGTGTTCGATTAATTTTGTTCTTAAAATCTTTGGAATAAAGGAATTTTAAATGATTATTATTCGCAAGTGATTTTTAAAGAAATTTTTTTGTTTAGTAACTAAATTATAAGAGTAGTTTTATTTTTCGAATTCGAAAATTTATATTCTAGATGAAATCAGTTTGTTCTCAAAATTCAACCACAATTTATATAGTAAGAAAAATTTCATGGCGTGCTAATAATTATAAATTTTGAATTCTGTTTGTTAAAATTTAGCACTTATTCGTTTAAATTTAGCACTTTAATTTAGCACCAATTTTTTAAAAACAGCTACGATGAATATAATATTTCGTGTCTTAAAATTTTAATTGAATGAAATATTTATTATTATTAATGACGAAAAATAATCCATTTTGGTGAAAAGAGCAATAATTGGAATTTCCTAGTGTTATAAATGTCAGAGTAATAATCTGATGGTTCTTATCCAAGAGATATCTCTGATGTATTCCAAACAATTGCAGTTCTGTGAATGAATTCTTTATTTTATAAAAATGAAAAACGTTCCAAATGATTTTTATGCCCGAACTATTTTTGTGTTCGATTAATTTTGTTCTTAACGTATGAGGAATTTTAAATGATTATGATGCTCAAGGGATTTTAAAGATTTTTTTTTTTTTTTTTTTTTTTGTAGGTAACTATATTATAGTAGTAGTTTTTTTTTTTTTTTTTTTTTTTTTTTTTTTTTTTTCCGAATTCAAGAATTTTTATTCTAGATGACATTAGATTGTTTTGAAAATTCGACCACATTCGAAAATTTTATGAAGTTCTAATAATAATTATAAATTTTGAATTTGTTTGTTTAAATGTACACTTACTTATTCGTAACCAATTTTTTTGTGTTGTTCATGTCTTAAAATTTTAGTTGAAGTATTTATTGTTATTAATGACAAAAACTGAGCTATAGGAGGGATTTTATTTTTTGAATTCGAGAATTTATATTCTAGTTGAAATCAGTTTGTTCTCAAAATTTAATTACAATTAATGCACTGAAAAATTTTTTATGAAGTACTAATAATTATAAATTTTGAATCTGTTTGTTTAAATTTATTATTACTTATTCGTAAATCAATTTTTGTGGAACAACAATGAATATTTCACGTGATTCATGTCTTAAAATTCTAATTGAAATATTTATTTTTATTAATGACAAAAATAATCCATTATAGTAAATGCCAGAGCAATAATCTCATTGTTAAATATTAATTTGACAATTTTAAAGATTTTAAGTTTAAAATTAAAAGGTCATAAAGAATGCCGAACATAAAAAGAAAAGAAAAAAAAAAAAAGCAGTACCTCAAATAACTGTAATCGTAACCAATACCAATAGATGAAAAACATATACTACAATACGTCACAAAAATTATACAGTATTGTATTCTAATTTTAAGCATATTTTCGCATTATTAAAACTTTCAGAAAATATATTCAGCCTCACAAAAATTAAAAAGAGAAATCATTTAAAAATATATACATGTAAATTCATTCTTGTGTTCTGAATGTTTCAGAACAAATTCTAAACTTCTCTGTGCATTTCTACAAATTCATATGACGTCACGAAAATAAGCAATATATCTTGACGTCACAAGTGGCGTTCAAAAGTGGTAAAAACAATTGAAATTTCACGGAGTAGAAAGACGCCATGGCGCAATTTCGTGTCGCAATTTCAAGAAGGATTGGCGTAAGAATTCTTAACGGATATTCTATGCACGGAAAAAAAAAAAAAAAGTCCCTGCTATCGTTTTGAAATGGATTTATTTTAGTTGTAAATTATAAGCATTTATTAGTTCCAGTCAAATTATACTCGTAATAAAAAATAAATAAATAAATAAAATGAAAATCTTCTTATTTGTAACTCAAGTATTTTCAAGTATTCTTTTTGTAATAATTATTATAATCCGAAAATTACGATGATTGCAATCTGTCAGTTTGAAGTTATTATTTACTATTGAGATAATATCAAGATTCGTTTTTTTTTTTTTTTTATGAAGATTATTTAATAGAATTTCCTAAGAAGTATTTATTAATTTTTATAGAATGTATCTTTTAAATAGATTGCATCTTTTCCTTAAATTAATTACAAAAATGAAGTGTTTTGCATCAAACTGATTAGAAATCTTAGAACACACTTTTTAAAAATTATTATTACTTATTTATTCCTGCAGATTTAATTTGCAGAATTGCTTTGCATACACATACGATTTACAATTATAAAAATAATTAATTAAAAAATAACTTATTTTAATATTAATTATAAATAAAAAAAAAGACACAAAAAATTAAAAATGTATAAATAGTAAAAAGATTTGGTGTTGACAGAAAAAAAGATATGCTTTTATAGATATCAACTTTTTTATTGCTACAGATTGATTATAGCAGTTGTTAGGACGAGCTACCATAGCTCAGCGGTTAGAGCACTGGTCTTGTAAACCAGGGTCGTGAGTTCAATTCTCACTGGTGGCTGATATATATATTTTTTTTTCTCCCGAGAAAAACTTCAACTTCTTCAGTAATTGGAAGTATCGAAATCTTCTCACATGTTCAAAATTCAATTACAAATTTTAGTGCACAAATTTTAGTTAATAGATAAGCACTATTGTAGAAGTACCATGTCCTGACGTTGTTATACAGTACTATGTACTAGTAGAGGAACGATGTCCTAATGTATTTATCCGGTAATAAACATAAATAACATGCAGATTCGAACTCTTCTGTGACACGCATTGCATATCTGTTTTCTGAAAATAAGAGATTTGATAGTATGTGAAGGTGTATAACCTTTTTTATTAGGTCAGTATGCAGATTGAGAGTTTTCTATACCATCATCATCATCAATAGCACGATCCATCCTTCGAAGAGATTTACATGCATTCCTCTGGGTGACAAGGGTCCTCCAGAGTACAGCAAAATATTTTTCAACTGCGTCTATCCATTACAACTTGGATCGTCCTCTTCCTTTTTGACACTGTGGCTTTGCCAAAATGGGCCTTTTACATAAAATCGTCATTTGCCAAACTGGCACTTTAATCATTCATTCTAAATACATGAGTAGCCCAGTTTAATCTTTCTCTCTCTATATATATATATATCGGAGTATAAACATAGGAGTGTTCAATATATATATATATATATATTTTGAACACTCCGATGTTTATATTCTTTAAACAGAGACAACTCACAGGATTTTAATTGCATATAAGAATCTATCCTTAAAGCAATCTACCCACTTTCCTTCCACAAACCCATGTTTAAACAATGCAATCTGTCGACACGTTTTTTTATTCCACTGCCAACAGTTTCTTATTAATAATCCCATTTCGCAGGCACTGTTATTTCATTTTTTTTTTTTTTTTTCCTACTAGTATCTCCGAATTCAATCAGGCAGTGAGATTTTCGTGACCAGTGCATGTGTCTTTGCCTAATCGGTCGATCGTCTTCATTGAAAACTTACGGACGACACGAGATCTTGCTTATGGGCAATCCGCGCAGAGTCGTTAGTGGTGTGCACAAAAGAATTTCGCAAAATGGTTGGCAGTTATTTGCATATGAATGAAAATTTCCTCATCTTTCTCTTATGTGCAATTGAAAAATACCTGTTATCTCTTTCTCAATGGAAAAGCATAGATTCCAATTTAGATTAGTATGGGATAAAGACACACATTTCTGTTGTACCCTTGCTTTTGCTGTAATAGATAATTCTCACAAATTATGAAAGATTTCAAACTGGACGTCTGTCGTGTCGGGTCGTCGTGGAAATAGGTAGGTAAATTTAAGGTTTTATTAGATATTGGCAATAGAGTAAGCAATAAAATAGAGCGCGTTTTCCTGTTCTAAAGGGAGATAAACATGTCCTGTACTGGAGCTGGCATTGCAAGCATGTTACGAAAGGATTCTGAAAATTCCATAAATTCTTCTTCTCAAATCATACATTTGCATAATTATTATAATTACTTATTAAAGATAAATAGATTCAAGAAATGCTATTTTGTTTATACGTATTTTTGCTTATATGTTTATATTAGTATATTAAATTAGTATTAGGTATATTCGTTTATGTGCATTATATGTATGCATTTTGTATGAAATATAATAAAAAAAGTTCATATAAATGAATATTTGTAACCATGCTTCCTCCTACGCACTTGCAAAGTGCCCCTATAGCTTTCAGGAGAAATGATCAGTTGACCTACAAACTTTCTCTCGGATAGGAAGTATATTTCGTGCACCCTGAGCTTAGCAGAGTATCGGGGTTCTAGCTTAGAAGTGGAATCCTTCCATAAATCTATAATGTGTTAAATACAATATGTCTCTAATTGTATGTGTGTGGTGTTTGTGCACCTGTCAATAAAGCTGTGAGTTCTCTAACATGGGTCTCAAGTATCTCAACCCGACCATACCCAGTTACAATCGGGTTGCCCAACCTGCACACACATTTTTTTTTTTTTTTTTATCATTTTGGAAGGAAAATATTAGACAGGAAAATTTATTAACGGAAATATAAATGCCAAATATTTAGAAAAATTTTATTTTACATTTATTGATAGCTAAAAATAAAAAAAAAAATTAACTATTTTCCTTTGAAAGCTTATGTGATACACCATTTCCTCCATTCGAGCCAATGGCAGTACAGCGAACAGTAATGATTGATGCCAAAACAATCGCCAAGTTATTATTGCATATGTTAAAATTACAATTTTTTTGCACAAATCTGGTAACCCCAATGAGTTATATTATATCTCTATGGTATATGATATATTATATAAATACCAAATATATAGAAAAATTTAATTTACATTTATTGACGGCTAAAATACATATATGCATTTTTTTTTTTTTTTTTAAATGAACCAATTTCTTTTGAAAGTCGTTATTATGATACACCATTTCTTCCATTCGCGCCAATAGGTTGGAATGGTTATAGCCAATAGTAAAGATTGATGCCAAAAATCGCCAATGTATTATCGCATATGTTAAAATTACGAAGTAAAAGTCACTAGAAGAAAATTTTTGCGCCAAACTGGCAACCCCGATTCGTTATATTATATCTCTATAGTGTTAGCAAATATTACAATTCGTTAGGTTAAGTCCAAATATCTGGTACGAATTAAAACCGTATATAAATATTTCACTAGTGCAATCTCAAATTGTGGAACACGAGTTTGATTACGTCATAAAATGGAATCCGCGAGAATATTTTTATTCGTCGTGTAATGAATACATACGGAATGAAGTTATTGTTTTCGGCCAGCTGTCTCTAAGTGGATCATGGATTCCTTCCTATTTGCTCAAGCAGAGAGTTCCTTCCCAGACGAGTTTACTTTTAGAAGCAAATAAAAAAGACGCCACAGTGGAAACGGTGCGGTTTCACGGAAGTTTTTCTTTGTGTATAGATACAAGAGCTGATAAAACTAAATAGCCTGTGCTGTGTGTTTAAAATCTAGCAGTGAATGTAGATCTTTTTGTATTAAACGCTTAATATTTTAAAATGAAAAATGTTTTTCACGGGCATTTTTTTTAGAAGTAAAGAAAATATTTTTTTTTTTTGTTTGTTTTTTTTGTTTGAAGTTATGATGGATTGATAATTGCTTCAATCGAAATAACCTATATACAGATAGCCGATATACAGGTTATTATATAGGCCGATATACATTAGCCGATATACAGGTCGATATACATTAGCCGATATACAGGCTATTATACAGGTCGATATACATTAGTCGATATACAGTTATTATATAGGCCGATATACATTATCCAATATACAAAAAGTTATTATATAGGCCGATATACAGGTCGATATACATTAGCCGATATACAGGTCGATATACATTAGCCGATATAGTTATTATATAGGCCGATATACATTAGCGATATAAGGTTATTATATAGGTCGATATACATTAGGCGATATACAAGATATTATATAGGCATGCTATTATACAGGTCGATGTACATTAGCCGATATACAGGTTATTATACAGGTCAATGTACAGGTTATTATACAGGCCGATATACAGGTTTTTACATTATACATTATACCGATATACAGGTTATTATGCATTAGCCGATATACAGGTTATTATACAGGTCGATATACAGGTTATTTATTATACAGCCTGATATGCATTGGCCGATATACAAGTTTATTCAGAAAATTTAGACTTTAACGTAAGAACAAAAGCATAACAGCAATTAAGATAAAGCTTGTAATTTAAAATAAAAACTGTTATTCAATAAAAAACTACATGAGAAAAAAAAAGAGAATTGTCATAATCGATTCAGAATTTTGAAAGACTGTCGCATGTAAACAATAATTAAGAGCTCAAATACGTATTAAAAGTATTAGCATTCAGAACTGCCGTAATGCGACTAAGTACTTTCTCAAGAAACACCGATTGTGATAACAATTTAATCTTTTCATCGTCATTCTAAGTAACAAACTGAGCTTCACCTTCGTAACTGAGAGACTGTTTTAGAAGAGAGACGTAAAACAAAGGACAATTGATAAATCGTTAAATGCAATTAATGAATGCCTAAAGAAAAAAAAAAAAAAGTCATTATTTTACAAATTTTAAATTTTATATTAAATGAAACATATCACTCTAAAGATCTGAACCCAAATTCTGGAAAATAATTATTCTCACACAGGAAAGGATAGACTTATGAAGACCGCAGATAATCAACATATATATATAAATATATGTTGATTACTTATAGTTTCTAACGGGTTCTAATCTCGGTAGTACTATGGATATTTGTAATTGTTCGAATCCACTTTAAACCGTAGATCCCGGTCTAATATGACTGTAGAACGTTGGTTGACAACCTTAACCCGTAGAAAGACAATAAAAAATTTCGCATAACGTATTTTTATCGTCCAGTATTTTTTCTCCCTAGCGCGCATGCTCATAGGAAACATTATTACAGATACGCATGCGCAATTTCCTATGAGCATGCGCGCTAGGGAGTAAAAAATACCGGACGATAAAAATACGTTATGCAAAAAACTCTCTAATATCTCCTATTTCGAAATCTGCCAGTAGACAGACTGAAATGGTCCAACATGGACTGTAGTGCAGGGGTGTTATATAATGTGTGTGTATGTAATTCCTATATCCAGAATAAAAAAAAATTAAATAGAGCTTGCATAGAGTTAATAGAGTATGAAATTAGATTTAGTACCCCGACTAGTGAACAGAATGGCGATTCGTGTACTCTGTACTGGAGAGCCAGAGAAAACATGTCCTGATCCCACGGCTTCTAATTATTTAAATTTTAATCCTTAGAATATTTCATTTGTTTTTTAAAGGTTTTTTGGTCATTTTTGTTAAGAATCTCTGGTCTTTTCCCTTTGTAATTTTGATTTGCTTATAGTTATTTGGTTTTTATGTTATGTGGCCAAATTTGTATGGATTGAGTTCCAATAGAAGCATAGGTAACAAAAACCCCAACCCAGTGGCAATTTGGCAACTAAAGCTCAGTAGGGCCGAGGTCCGAATCCAGATGGTGACATTGTAGCAAGCGCTGTTTTCAAAAGCGAGTAGGCTCGATGCATCGAAGTCACTCTGTCTGGTAAAGTTTTTCTCCTATCTTTTTCTTCTAGGTCTTTTCTTCATGGCCAATTATGCCTAAAAATCCTCCTGGAAGACACTAATCTCCCCCTCCAACACCAGTCGGTGGGTATACACAGGGCCCACCGACATTCCACCCTTACTGGTAGGAGTATACACATGAAATGGGGATGAAGTGTAGAAGATAAAAAATGATAAATTCAATAAATATTTCAGCATTTATTTCTATTCTTGTAGTAACCAAGCACAAATGTGGCCAGTCAATGATTTTTTTCCAATATTTATACTCCAAAATTTTAAATCTCAAATATGTGTAGATCCAAACAGACTTGCACATTTTTGTTATTTGTTAAGAACTTCATCTATTTTGTTCAGCGCAATTATAAAATGGAACATGTTTTTAGCAATCAATGTCGTCAAAATGGGGAAGGGGAAAAAAAAAAAAAAAAAACCCAGGATGGATTGATGGACCACATGTTGTACGGGTGCCACAAACTATGGTACATCTCTGCTCATATTTTTCAATCTCATCATTTGGTAAATTAGAACAATTAAAGCGATATATATACCCATAAAATAAAAAACATTCCATCACAAATTTAAATCTACACAACAATCTAAAACTCCATTTGATTCACCTCGACTAATTCACAAAAAAAACCAGAGTCAATCCTACCCAGCCCTGCTATAATCCTCTCTAACAGCAACGAACGACCCCGAAAAGTGTATCGCAGCAGCAGCAACCCTTTGGGAGAAAGAAAGAAAAATCACGTAAGGTGGAGGTTATCGTCCTGCGATACGCTCAGCGGGACACGCGAAACAAAGGGTCGCCCTCAACCCAACGGAAGCATACCAGATTCTTGCATAATTACCCGCCCCACTGCTATATCCGCCGACTATTAAATCATCGCACTTATCATGCCCCCCCTGCCGTAATGAGATTCTGATTCAATCAGTATTAAGTTGTCTCTTCATTTATGGAAAAACTCTTTATGGTTTCTTTTTTGTCTACAATGACATTAGCGATTGTGGCAGAAAGATCACCAATACCATGGCAAAAACACGACTGCGACAGAGATTTTGACAAGTTGCTGACAAACAAATAGGATGAAGTTCTGCGGCAAGATTTGACGCAGTGAAAGTTTTAAACTTATTACAAACAAACACACAAATAAATAAATAAATAAAATTTACTTAATATAAAATATCAACAGTTCTTCGGCATACAGGTATTCGTTAATTTTAATAATGATGTCTAAGTAAGACAATGACAAAAACAGGACTGTGACGAGATTTGCAGTTGCTGACAAACAAACGGGATGAAATTCTGCGACATGATTTGGCGCAGTGGAAGTTTTAAACTTGTTACAAAAAGAAAAATATGATTTTGTTAAGATAAAACATCAACATACTCTTTGGCATACAGGTTTTCGTTATTTGTATAAGATGGCTAACTAAGACAATGGCAAAAACAGGACTGTGGCAGAGATTTATAGTTGGTAACAAACAAATAGGATGAAATTCTGTGTCATCAATAGAATAGTACTTTTCATGCATTACTAATTTTTAATAACTATTAGACCTATTAAAAGTATTAAACTTGTTGCAAACAGAAAAATAATATTTACTTAATATAAAACATCAACAGTTCTTTGGCATACAGGTATTCGTTTTTTGTATAATGTTGACTAAGTAAGGTAATGGCAAAAACAGGACTGCGACAGAGATTTGAAGTTGTGACATCATTTGAGTAGTACTTCAATGCATTACTAATTTTTAATAATTATTAGACGCATTAAAGGTTTTAAATTTGTTACGTACTGAAAAAAAAATTTCTTTATATAAAACATCAGCAGGCTCTTTGGCATACAGGTATTCGTTATTTGTATAATGATGACTAAGGCAATGGCAAAAACAAGACTGTGACAGAGATTTGAAGTTGTGACATCATTTGAGTAGTACTTTCATGCATTATTAATTTTTAATAACTATTAGACCTATTAAAAGTTTTAAACTTGTTGCAACAGAAAAATAAAATCAACATAGAAATCGCTGTTATTTGTATACTGATGAATGGCAACAGAGACATTAACAATTGAAATCTGAGTAAGTTGATGTTATCTTTCTGGGGAAATCAGATTGGTTGAAATAAATTGAGGAGTAAACTGTGAATCATAAAAGAATACTGTTGAAGAATTCTTGATTCTGCTGTATGATTCTGAGAATACTTTTTTAATGAGCTTATAGAATTAAATACATAAATATAAATATGAAAAAGTGAACCTATTATAATCTTACAAAAATTCATTTATTCCAAAACATTTAATGATTCTTAACCAACCTTCTTATCCCACTTGGTAGGCAGAAACATCTAGGGCAAGTCCAAGAACCACTATGGTTTCATGGAACTAATAATAATAATATTAATTATTATTAACCACACAATATTAACCACATTAATATTAAAATAGTTTATTAAAAACAGGAAAAAAATTATAATTTTTGACCAGTGTAATATATCTCAAAAAGCAGAAAAATTCAACATTGTATTAAACTCTCCAATATATTATTTGTTTTATTTTTTCTGAGAATATCGGACGATGATCAGACAACTGTTACTAAGTCCACACACATTTGTTTTTCGATCTCTTTAAAAATGGAATCAACAAATATGATAACACATATCGAATATCAATTTTTATCCAAACACGAGCACCTGGTTCTTGTCCAAGTTGGGCTTATCTCTCGTTGTTGATTCTCACACGAGTTGCGAAATGCCATCTTTCGGAATCGACACTAAATCAAAACAAAAAGAAAAATTTACTTATTCTGATTCTTATCTGCCATTTACAGCTGCATTTGCAAAGATCATAAACGGAATGAACGCTTTCGTGATCATTTAGAACTTTTTTTTTTTTTTTTTTTTTTTAACACGTGTTTGCTTTTATGATATACTCGCTTTGTTTTTTGTTTTTTTTTAAGAAGAATTGGTTCGACTTAACGCTAAAAAAACTTGTAGTATTTGTTGTCAGTAATCAATTAAAAGTAGAATTTCAATTTTTTTTTTTTTTAGGTTGCTGGCACTGTCCTTGACATCTGTGTGAAATTTGACGTCATACATTTATTAAAAAAATAAGCTACTATTAATCCGAAAATTTTTAATTTAGAAGTGCTATGTATATGCATATAGAATACATAGTTTTTAAACACGCCAATTTTATAATCAATTCATAAGTTATTTTTGTATATAGTATGCTTATAGTGAGTTGTAAAAAAATCGTTTTAGAAAAAGTATATATATATATATATATATACTACTGTGTCCAAAAAGTAAGACCCATTTTCAATTTAAAATTCCCGGGGCTTATTCCTCTTTAAATTATCCTTGTCACTGTGCTTGACATCTGTGTGAAATTTGACGTCAAAATATTCATTAGTGTTTGAGTTACGCTTGGCTTTGTAAGACGCTAAAACTGATTCCGGCGATTTTTGAAATGTCTGATTTCATTGAGCAAAGATCTTGCATTCAATTTTGTTTGCGGAAACCTATAGAATGTTGCAGAAGGCATTCGGTGAGCATTCCTATATCGGAAATAAATGTTTAGAAGTGGTATAAACAGTTCAAAGAAGGCAGAACGTGTTGAAGAAGGAGAGCCTTCTGGTCGACTCTCAACCTCAACCGACGAAACTCACGTCCAAAAATTAAAGATTTGGTGCTTGCAAAACGGCGATTTACAATTAGAGACCTTGCTGCTGATGTTGGAATTTCAAAAGGATCACTCAATTCCATTTTTTAAAAGATGTTTTGGGCCTCCGACACGTCAAATTTCAAAAGGATCGGTCAGGGCCTCAAGTGCGTTCAATCTCGATTAGTTCCGAAAACACTGAATGCACCAGCTGCATTGATTCTTCGTGACCTTTTCGCCAAAAATGAAGCCCACATCTCTCCACAACCACCGTATTCACACCGTTGAACTTCTGGCTATTCCCTCAACTCAAAAGACCACTTTTCCGGGGACACCGTTTTGAGTCGATTGAAGAGATTCAACGTGAATCGGCGATCCCTTTGAAGGTCATCCCTGCCGATGACTTTTTAGCATGCATTAAGGATTGGGAAAAAAAGTTGGCATAAGTGCATTGTGTCCAGAGGGGATTACTTTAAAGGCGATGAATTAAATTTGGAAGAATAAATAAAGAGCTTTTTGAAAAAAAAAAATAATTTGTCTTACTTTTTGGACTAGTAGTAAGCGTTAAGAATGATTGACAATGACGCCATTTTGTGACGGTTTACAGCAATGCCGATTGCGTATTTCCGACATCACGACGTTAAAAATTTATCGTCCGCAGCATAACAGCTTGTTGGTTTGAAGTTAAGGAAAACATTATGTTTTGGATGAAGAACATCAATAAATATTAATTGAAAACATACAGTGTGTTAAATAGGATGCAATTCTAGTAATAAAATCAACCGCTGTTCTACACTTCAATTGAAATACATAAAGAAATTGCTAAAATTGTGCCATATTTTATGGCAACACGAAAAATAAGATGGGGAGGGGGGGTAATATGACTATTGATTAACTAAACTGATTTTAAAATATGTTAAGAATTCTTTATAGAATTGTTTTAGTTTTAATTATTTAGTCTTATTAATGTGTAACTCTTGGATTTATTTGTATTTAAAATTAAAAAGACTCATTTTAAATATAGTACAGAAATTAAAATATTTCATATTATATATATTTACTTATTTCAGAAGACAAAAAATGCCATACCTGTTGATTTCAACTGATTCTGGAGTATTATACTAAGAATTATTTTTTTTTTAAGTTCATTATAATAGGCGGGGCCTGGATGAACGAGTGTCTGGTGTTCTGGCCCTCGGTGTCATTGGTTTCTTGTTCGGCAGTGCCATGGATGTTTGTAGTGATCCGGAATCCACTTTAAACCGTAAGTCCTGGTTTCACATGACTGCTACAAAATACCACATCACTGTGCATAGAGCTGAGTTGTCCCTATACATTTTAGAAATGATGTGGGCGAGAAGTCTGACTACTACTACTACTACTACTACTACACCACACCACATTGCTGTGCCTAGAGCTGAGTTGCCCCTTTACAGTTTGTGAATGATGTGGGTGAGAAGAAGTCAGATTGGACTCTGCAACGCTCTACGGTCATAGGAGACCTATGGTTTAAAGTGGATTCCGAACTACTACAAACATTCATGGAACCGTCGGTACTTGAACCGGAAACCTGGGGCCCCGGGCATTAGACACTCGGCCATTCATGCCCCGGTCTCATATGACTGTAGAGCGTTGAGCGTAGGGCTGATAACCCTACCCCGTAAAAAAGAAAACATCTCCTGTTTCTAAATCTGTCAGTAAGCAAACGGCCTTGGCCCACCATGGGACTGTTGCACCAATGAAGAAGAAGATTATATTAAGCATGTCTTATATCAAGAATTATATCTATTTTAAATAATAATAATTTTTTCCCTTTAGAATAATAAACTAAATGGAAATAAATGGTGCTAATGACAAATAGAATCTACTAGAGCCTTTTTTTTCAAAGGTTGCTGCCAAATTCATTCAATAAATTGCAAGATATTTTTAATGAGCAGTTTTATTTATTTATTTTTTTAAACTTGAGGTATATAGCAATTATCATTTAATTTGAGTCAAGCCTTTTCACGCCTAAAAAAAAAAAAAAAAACTGTTAGTTAATTAAACTGACTATATACTTCACGTTTTCATTAACTGGAGCACTAGTTAGTTCCACATCCTTAAACCAAAACAGATTGATTGGGGGTTACGCTTCATCTGTTTTTGTAATTGTCTCTCTCTTTTTCATTTATTTTGAAATCTATTTCAGTAATATGTTGCTTTAAAAGTTAAATGACTTAATTTTAAAAAAAGTGGTTTGGCTAGGTTGGGTTAGCATATCTGAGCAATGAACTATTGCTCTGACTTTGATGCTGTAGAATACATTTGATATGATAGTTTTTCAAATAAAATAAATAAAAAACCCTACAAGAATGCATTATTATTTAAATTTTTTTTTTTTTTTCGGTGCGGAACCTCATAGGCTGCAATGGAAATTATTTTAACAATGAAAATCACATAGACGCTGACACTTATAGAAGCCAACAGTGGAGATATTCTTGTTGCCTGCCGTATAGTAACACTAGAGCCGGTTTTTTTTTTTTTTTCTGTTCTAATGCAGCTGGCAAACACTTAGACAGTTGTCTTGAGGCAAGCGCTGCACCGACGTTACCCACATAGCACTACCCAGGGGGTGCGTGTAGCTTAAAGATAACGCTGAGTAACAATGCCCCCGCAACACTCCACAATCCTGTTAAACCGGGACCTATGGTTAAAAGTAGATTCCGAACCACTACAAACATTCATGGCACAGCCGGGACTCGAACCCGAAACCTGTGGTACTGAGCGCCAGAATTCAGGTCCCTAGAGCCGAATACACAATTAATGTTTCGCACTGTCTGCGATGCCGTAGTTACACATAAGAACTCATACGTAATAGTGCTAATTTCCGACTGTTCCTTTTTTATTTTTTTAAAAAAAAGTTTTTAATATTTCTTAAAGTTTAGAGTTATTTTTTTAAACAGGCGAGATGTGTAACTTTTCAATAACAATAACACACACATACGCACACTAAAAAAACAACCAGAACGATAAAAATATTAAGCCAATGTCAAATAATAATCTGTAAAATTAGCAATATTATTAACTACAAATTT
Organism: Caerostris extrusa; assembly: GCA_021605095.1. Classification (NCBI taxonomy): domain Eukaryota; kingdom Metazoa; phylum Arthropoda; class Arachnida; order Araneae; family Araneidae; genus Caerostris; species Caerostris extrusa. The sequence goes on along the minus strand of BPLR01009618.1, from coordinate 9,989 downwards.
CATCCTTAACCCAATATTTTCTTATGTAGTATGAATATCAAAATAAATAGCACAATTAACGTTATTTCCTCAGAAAACGTATTAAAATCGTTTCTAATTACAAAACAAAATTTAACAAATATTCTATCAAAAACTATTCGTTTTTAATAAGTAAGTACATAAACACTTATGTAAATAGTAAGTAAATACTTATATAATACTTATATAAATAGTAAATAAATACTTATATAATACTTATATAAATAGTAAATAAATACTTATATAATACTTTTATAAATAGTAAGTATATACTTATATAATACTATTTAATTTAATAGTGTTATATAAGTACTTTAAGTTTTAAACATAGATCATTACTTTCGTAATTTTGATTATTAGTCACTGTATTTGTCATTTAAAATTCCATTCCAACGTTTTCATTTCTTTGAATTAGGTATTCATTTTCACATCGTTGAATCACTTTCACTTACCCATTCAATCCTTTCAATGAATCTATTATTGTGTTTGTTTTATTTAAAATATGGAAGTGAAATGCTTGCCTAGTTGAAGGATTTAAGTTTTAAAAATGTGGAATTATCGAATGTTATTATTTGGCGCGATATTTGACGAATCGCATTATGAAAGCTACGTTGCAGTATTTTTGTTCCACTGTAGGAATTGTCGTTATAGGAACTCACGTTATTCACTAGCCATGGGGCCTGGATGGCCGAGTGTCTAACACTAGGTGCCACAGGTTTGGGTTCGAGTCCCAGTATTGTCATGGTTGTTTGTAGTAGTTCGGAATCCAAGGTCCTTTAAGCCATAGGCCCTGGTCTCATATGACTGTAGAGCTTCACGAAGCCCAATGAGACTTCTCACCCACATCATTCACAAACTGTATAGCGGCAGACTCAGCTTTAGGCACAGTGATGTGGTGGGGTGTAGTAGTAGTAGTAATATCCGCTAGCCATTGTCAGTTTTAAAAAGAACTGAGCAGTCAACCGTTAAAAAAAAAAAAAAAAAAAAAAAAAAAACTGTAAGAAAAATAAGCAATCAAATATACAATAAAAAAAAAAGTATGCATAAAAGAACTCACCTTTTTTGTAAAATAGATGTAACTGTAATTTATTCCTTTTACAAATCTGAGAAAAATATATTGGAAATATTTAAATCCATCCATTAAAATTACGTTGCTACAAATTTACAATGTCTTTCATACTTTTCCTTGTATTCTTTGCAATGCAATTTCATGATGTTGCCATTTTTGAACGAATGATGTTCTACTTTTTTCTAAATTCAATTTGAATGATGGAAATCAAAATATTTTTATTTCTTTTGTTCGTTATAAATCTTTTAGAATAAAGTATAAAATAAATAATTAGAAAAAAAAAAATCAAAATAAATTTTATCTTTATTTATTATTTTTATCATTAAAAAATGGTAGATAGATAAAAAATTTCTTTCAATAGATATCACGTGAACAAACAGATATCACGTGAACAGCAAAAAATATCACGTGAACAACAGATATATCACGTGACTAAACAAAGTTTGTTCCATGTAGAATTAAAAAAAAATAATTTGATAAAAATTTGATATTTATAAATGTTACAAAACAAACAAATTTTTCTATTTCATGTCTCTTTTACATAAAGCTTTTTTTCGTGCTATATTCTAAATTTATTTCAAACTCATTTATTCAAACATTCTGATTAAAAGATTTTCAGAGAAAAAAAAAATCAAACAATAATTAGATTGAAAATTAAATCGATCATAGTCATAACAAACAAACAAAAAAAAAAAAAAAAACAGTACCGAATAGAAAAGTTATTTTCTCTAAAAAAAAATAATAATAATAAAAAATAAATAAAAAAAAAAAAGGTTTTTCAACACATTTTTTAGAGGATAAGCTATATGAAAGAAAAGGTTTTCCCTTGGACTTCAGCGATTAGCAAATTCCTGATGTGCTACAAACCGTAACACGACTTGACGAATTCATCATCAATGAAGGGAAAAAAAATTAGAAAGAGAGAAAGATTTATGACACACTTTCGTTGATTACAACTTAATTAGTATTTTAACTTTATAATAATTGTTTTAATATTTAGCATCAACTTTTATATACTCCATTTTTAATAATTAATTTTTTTAGTAAATGATTTTTAATAAATATAAACATCTGATAAAAAAAAAAAATTTTTTTGTCTTCATAGACATTCAACTTCGTATGATTTATTTTTACTCGAAATTTATCACAATATGGCATCAATAATGAATTTTTTAAATAGTATTATTAATTAAAAATATTTGTAAATTTTGCAAAGAGGTATTAATTGCAGGTTATTATATCAAAGGAACATATCAGAGACTCTAAATAATACTTAAAACTGTAGTTCTCAAACATTTTGAAGTGGCCAATTGTTTGTAGGTTCTTAAATACGTTAAAATTTGCAGGTTGCAATTATTTGTAGGTCTTTAAACGCATTTAAAAACCTACAAATAATTGAAGGCACGTTATTTAATAATTGCAAAACCTGCAATAATTGTTAGGATCCCCCGCTACTAACACCTCACAGTTATATATAAAACTATAGTTTTATATCCTACTGTGTACAGACGGTGGAGTCTCAAAGGCTGCAATAAAAAAAAATTTTTACATTGAAAATCACATAGATAGTAAGGTTTCTAGTAACCAACAACCATGGAAGTTACCTCTCTAGTTTCTTGGAAACATTCTTTGGCGCAATATCTCTATTTGGCTCTGCGCGTTTTTATATATATATATATATATATCTCCATGATGTGTTTTTATGAATAAAAAAGATCACTAATATGTTGGGTGCGTCGACACTAATTTTTCATAAATTCTTAATTCGAAAACACGAATGAAAAATTAAACAATCGAATTTAATTAAAAAAAAATATCCTTAGAAATATAAAAACGAATTAAAATGAAAAATCAGAGCCGGGGATGAAAATGGCAATTTGCGATAGTTATTATTATTACATAATAAAGGTTTCTATTATATTTTTGACTGAATCTCACAATTTGTAATAATAATAATAAAAAAACTAAATATTGATTATGATCTGAGATTTAAAAAAAAAAAAAAAAAATGAGAAACAGAACAGAATAGCTCCAAATAAGAAAACACACACACACACAAAAAAAAATAAAATAAAATAAAAATTAAAAAAAAATTAAAAAAAAAAAAAATAAAATAAGAATCATAAAAAATATAAAAATAAGAATAGACAGCAAAAAAATTGATCTAAAATGTTTCTGATCAGAAAGTATGAGAGGTAAAAAAAAAAAAAAAAAAAAAAATCGTTTTTTAGAACAAGATTTTCAGAATCATTTTTTAAAAGGAAAATCAAATTTTGGAACATTATTCACCATGTAATGTTTAATAAATTATACTTTCCATTACAAATATATGCTGAAATCATTGGATTTAAATTCGAATTAAAGGAAAAAAACAAAAAATAAACGATAAACAGCATAGTAGAACATTCTAACCAGGTGCCAACGACCAAGCACTCTTCCAAACAAACAACAGCCCCAAATCAAAATATCTAACCCAAATGTCGCCAAGTCTCACACACACACACATACACACAACCTTCGAAAATAATGAAGCTCACAAATAAAATAGGCCGCTGCCATTCTTTCTTTTCTTTTTTTTTTCTTGTTATTCTCTCCCTCATGCATATGGGAAGAGGGAAAAGATGGGTGCACACACAAACACACACACACACACTTTTTTCCCCTCCTGTTGGTTGTGAAGCAGAGAGGAAAATGGAAGTCTGTTCTCTTAAAGAAAAGCGAAAGCATTGAACGGTTCAAATTGAGAACGGTTCAGAAGAGATGGCTTTTATGGTCCTTTCCGGTTACGTAATGCAAAGGGAGAAAATGAATCTTGTGAAGGTAAATGATTAATGTTAAATAATATGGACCAGACTATATTCCGTATACTTCGTGTTTGTTAGATTTGAGATGCATTTATGTTAATTTATTGGAGAATATCCAAATAAAATTATGTGTTGCAATATGAATCAATGCCAGTTATTTATCAAGTTCATAAATATTATTCGAGAATCTCTTTTAAGTTAAAATTTTACTTAAAATGGAATTATTTTTGATACTTTTAACAGTGTCAGAACTTAAATCGAAATTTTTTTTTAAAATTACAAATATTTGAAATTTAAGAAGAATATCTTTTTATTTTACAATAACAAATTTTTGAGTTATTAAATTTAGTAAAAACTGACTACTTATTTTTAATTAGTAAAAAAATAATTACTAAAATAAATAAATATACAATTTTTATTTATTTATTTTTTTACATTTAGATTCACAAAAGTATTTATATACATTTTTTTGTCATAAAACTATAAAAATAAATACACAAATAAGTACATTATACATAGTATATTTAGTTTTAGTTATTGCCGTCTATACATTTAATACATACATATAGTTATATGTCTATAATTAATAAAAGAGAAAATGTATACGTAAAAAAAAAAAAAAAAAAAAAAAGTAATTTTGTCTCAATAAAAATCACAACAATTAGAAAATTTGCCGAGTTTAATATTTTCAATTTTGTTTTTTGACAATTTTATTTATTATTTTATTAATAATTATAAAGCTGTTTAAAATTGCTTCTGTAAAAAATATCTTTAAAATAATTTTTTCGAGTTTTTTTTTTTTTTTTTTTTTTTTCTTTTTTTTCTTTTAAATTTTGTTGTTGTAGTTGTTCTGAAATAAAAGATGAGTTAAATAAGTATCTTTAATTTTTAATTAAGAATTATAAATCTCTTCAAAGTTATTTATAGTATATAGAATATAAAATTCCTTTCAGTCATTTTTTTTTTATATTTTTATTTTTATTATTTTTATTTTTATTTTTAATTTTAAATAACTGTAACAAGACTGAACGTAATGTAACAAAAGACAAAAACGCTTCTTCTTCTCCACTTGCTATATGCCATATTTTTTTTTTATTCCAGAGGTGTGGCAACGACTTAATTTCATTTCATGACTGAGTCGATTGTATTCGAGTCCATCTGTATTATTTTAATAAGATGGCTTTCATGTGTTCTTTATGCGATATCGAAACCTTTTGACAGATGCAACGTACTTAAGTCATTTAAAATTAGATTTCGGAGATATTTTGAAGTACGCTAATCAATAACAGTGTGAAAGGCTTAGTGTTCGTTTTATTAATAACACTGATAATCCACGAATTAGAATAATAAAAACTCTTTTTTTCGCCAAACGATTTTAACTTAATATTCTGTCTGGCGTCAGTACTGCCATTTTATTGGTTGGTAAATTCTATTTAAAAAGAATTTATTTATTTATTTTTATTTTGTTTTTTCGAATGGAAATTCCACTGAAATATTTTGGCTTATTTTCAGAAAGGGGGGTTATTTATTTACTTTAGAACAACGAAGCTTTACTCTCTTGCAATTTAGGCGTGGCTGACTTGTCTGCACTAGAGATTTGAGTTAAAAATGTCATGATGGCCTTTTGATGAAAAGTTAGTTGCTATTTACCAAACAAATTTGGGAGGATTTAAGAAGTTTTATTCATTAAGGAGACCCGGTGGTCTAGCACCCGTGAATTCGAAGAGTCTTTCAGGATTTTTTTTTTTTTTTATCAAAGCAATGAACAATGTTATTTAAACTTTATAGATATAACGCCTGAAAGGCCGAGCTCGGTATAACAGGTTTCGGGTTCGAGTCCCGGAGGTGCCATGGATGTTTGTAGTGGTTCGGTATCCACTTTAAACCGTAGGTCCCGGTCTAATAAAATCGTAGAGCATTACGGGCATTGTTACTCCGTGTCCCTGGCTTATCATGAAGTTACACGCGCCCCTGGGTAATGCAAAGTGAGTAACGTCTGTGCAGTGCTTGCCTTAAGGCATCCAAGACAGCTGTCTAAGTGTTTGCCAGCTGCATTAGGAGAAAAAAAAAACTTTATAGAATTAATAAATCGCTTTATTAGTATACAAAAAAATTATATTTAAAAAAAAAAAAGAACTTTTAAGTAGTTAAGGAGTGGCGGTGAAGTTCCTTCCTCATAAATATGGACCTGGGTGGTGGGTCAAGTTTTGACTCTTTCGCCTATCTGTAAACAAAACGAAAAATATTTTCTGATCAGTATGAGTGTAGTTATTGCAGGAACTAGAATAAAAAATGTAAAAAAATTTACATGGTGTGTTGTTGAAATTACGTACAGAAAACGTTTTTTCATTTTTTTTTGTATGTAAAAAATAAGAAGTATTCAACGTCAAAATTTTTTTAGTTCCAGCGATCGGTACTGGTGTACTGAATAATATAGTGAAATTTGAGAGGAATCATCGAGTAGTTTTTTTTTTTTTTTTTTTTTTTTTGCCTCACACGTGCAAAAAAAAAGTAGTTTCAGAAATAAATGAGTTTGAAATTTAAAGTAAGCCTATTCTCAATATGGAGTAAGTAAGCATATTCTCAGCTAAATGGGCTGTAGAACTTAATATACCGTCATTACAATAATCATTACAAAAATTTTAACAATATATTCTTAAAGGATTATACTTTCGAAATATGGAAAGAAAAAAAAAAAAAAAAAATCGATTTTTGAAAATTCTAGACCATTCTTAAGTACAAAAACAACGTTGAGAGTTAATAATAACACGAAAATAACATTAGTAACATTTAAAAATAATCCAAAAATTTTTAATTTAATCAAATAAATTTACAATTAAAACACTTATTAATAAGAATAATTTATAATTAGTTAAAAAAAAGAAAGAAATTATTATATGATATATAATTGAAAAAAATACAAATGGTATGTTATCCTTGAAACTTTTTTCCCGAAGCAATAACCTTCTTTCACCTTCTATCAGTGGATTATTCTATGTTAAATAGAACATGACGTCTCTGACGTAATAATAGTAATAATAATAATAATAATAATTCAATGAAAGATATGAGATAAATAGATGAAAAATTAAAAAATTCGATAGTTAACAATCTAGTTCAAATAATTTTGATAGTTAATATTTATCAATGGCGTTCGTATATCAGGATGCTCGTTAGCAAAGAAATGATTCACTAAATTTGGCTACGTGTTATAAAATATATGGTAATAGCAAAACTGTCTATTACAGGGTGGCCAACACTCGCCCCGTGAGATTTATCACACTTTTATAGAATATGTTTACGCAACACTAATTGCGATGTGAAAATACCTACATTGAGATCGATTTGCAAAGCTAAGTGAAAAGAGTGGAGAAACATATCGCACTCGTAAAATAAATATACTATATTATCTATATTTACATGTAAGTATAATAGTAAACACAATAATAATAACTCATTATATTTAAATTTTTCACTCCAAAAAAAAATATCTATAGAGGGTCTAAATCTAATAGGGGATATATAATTTTTATGCGGCCCGCGGAGTTGGGATGCTTTTCCAAAGTGGCCCCCAAGTCATTTGGGTTGGCCACCTCTGCTCTAATAGAATATCATATTTAGCAAGAAGAAAATATTTAAAAATATTTATTTATTATTCCGAAAATTAAAATTTTAAACAATTATTAAAAAGAATTTTTTAAAGAAACTTTGTTCACAAAAATTTTACGTCAGATCACAGATCTTTTGGGTTGACCACCCCTGGTCTGTTATATGATACTCTCTTACATCTTTTTATTGTTTAATAGATATACCAGTAAAAATTTTTGCATTAAAAAATATACATCCATAAGATCATAAAAAAAAATCCCCTTCCATCCCCCCTACCCCAGGGTTGATGTCTTCCGGTTGATACTTAAACCTCCTTACATCCTTTCCAGATCCCCGCACCAGCCACGAAAAGCGTTTAGAAGTTCCGTTAACCCCTCATTCCAACCCCTCCCGCAAGTACGTTGATTTTACCCTTTCACTGGTGTGCCGGATTTAAGTCGCCTTATTACATAAGGAGGAATCTTTACCTAATCCTTCACCTTATCAAAGGATTTAGGAGGATGGGAGGAACAGGAGTGTAAGTCTAGTAAATGGAAAATTAGCCCATGTAGGTTTTTTCATTAGTTTTTATCATTGTATTATTATTTTTAATATGTATTCGCAGCGACAGTCAGGTTGCCTGGTGGGAGGGTTTGGGATTTTACTCCCATATGGCACTCAAATGCAGGTTAAATTACCATTAAAAAGTCTTCCCGGAAGGCAATGGCCTGCCCTTTCTGTCTTTCGGAGGTGATATACACAACAAAAAAAAAAAAAAAAAAAAATGATTTCCTTCCTCTCAATGCTTAACATCATTTAACAACAACAAGAATTTGTTTAATTTTTTTTTTTTTTTAAATCTCTATCAATAAAAGAATATTACTTTATACTAAAAATACTACTGCCAAAATATTTAAGTGAAATTTCCATTCGAAGTAAATACATAAATAAATTCTTTTTAAAATACATTATTTTTAGTATGCAGGTTAGGCAACCCGATTGTAACTGAGTGGGGTTGGGTGCGGCTCAGGTTGGAGAATTCTTAGCTTTATTGACATACCCCAAACACCGTACACATTTAAAAACAGATAATTATAGATTCGTGGAAGGATTCCCTTCTAGGCCGAAATTCGATACTCAGCTACACGCAGGGTGCTTGAAATATACTTCCTCTCCGGTGAGAATCAATAGGCCAACTGCTGCTCAGAATGCGTTAAATATATTTCCTCTGGGATGAGAGACTGCAAACTAAATGTTTCTCAGCGAGAGCGCAGGTTGCGCTGTACTTCCTCTCGGGTGAGTCTCGAGGCCAACTGTCCATTTCTCTTTAACACCACATGGGTCGCTCGTGCCAGTGTGTAGAAGGAAGCACGGTTACACTACTTCATTTGTTTATGAAGTAATATTTCACTCAATTTTATATTTATATATTTTTATTTTGAATTTTCTGATTTTAGTAGGAAAAAAAAAAAAATTATTTTGCCCTTCACTATTGGTTAGATCAATGCAAAAGTGACTTAAAATAAATAAGAGATACTATTGAATTCAGCAGCTGGTATACTCTGATTTTCCTTATCAACTTAAAACTGCTAATTAATTATACCTGCTTTCACCTCTAGGCTGAGCATAGGCCCTAAGCGACGGAAATTATTCATTTTCTTATGGTTTCATCCGTCAACCCTATCCATTAAAAAACATAAAGTTTTCATTTCCGTTCGTGAGATGCTCACTTGCAGACGATATTCAAAATCATCTTCAGTGATACTAAAACGACTTGTTTTTATTATGGTCATTGGTGCATGAAGTGCAAAAGGTGAACAATGACTAAACTTTACAAGGTCCAAGCATTCATTGCCTTTGGCTACTTTGGATTGTCCAAAATACAACCATTTTTTGTCCGGTTAAAAGTGGATCGAATGCAGGTATTCCATTTTTGCGTTTTGTTTTATTGAAACATTGCTAATTCGTGAATTATTTATTATCGTTTAAATTTAGATTCAGTAGCCTAGTTCAAATTCTTGATGGAATGTATGTTCCATTGCTTTTATCTTTTCTGTATACAAGCATTGGGTGTCAAGCCTCATTGTACCAAATGTGTTTTAACATTTACATTTTTTTTTAAACTTTTTGGTTTATACACTGAAGTGACAAAAGTCATGGATACCTCTTAATATCGTGTCGGCCCTCCTTTCGTCCGGCGAAGTGCAGCAACTCGACGTGGCATAGACTCAACAAGTCGTTGGAAGTCTTCTGCAGGAATATTGAGCCATGCTGTCTCGATAGACGTCCATAATTGTGGTGCGTTGATGGTGTGATTTTGGGCATCAATGAACAGACCCTCTCGATGATGTTCCATAAAATGCTCGATGGGATTCATGTCGGGCGATCTAGGTGGCCAGATCATTCGTTGAATTGCCAGAATGTTCTTCAAACCAATCGCGAACAGTTGTGGCCCGGTGACATGGCGCATTGTCATCCATAAAAATCCCATCATTGTTTGGGTACATGAA
>BPLR01009617.1:0-58244 GCA_021605095.1 Caerostris extrusa | reverse complement strand
ATCTGAGAAGGGCTTGCTCTTGATCTGATAGCTGAACAAGAGTCCCTAATAGCTGCTGCCTTATTTGGTTACCATCTTCACCCAGCTGGCTTCTGAGCCTGAGCATGGGCAACAGTTTGTCACCTTGCTTGCAGATCAATAACCGTAGGTTTAGCTTACATCATCTGATACGTGGGATACAATATCACCCAGCCATTGTTGAGCCTTCTCCGCCCACAATACCCCATTCGTAAGTGTTTGCTTGAAGGCCAGATCTGGGCACATGGCTTGTGCGAGGGTGGCGGCAGCTACAGGGTCATCGAATATCTATGGTCACTATCGAGATGCTGATGGCTTGGCTTAAACAGCACGTCATTATAACATTTGCACGCACCTATTGAGAGAAACCATAAAATGCACTGGAAGACTTATCGACTATGTCCAAATGACAATTTTACCAGGTAATAGTTTCAAAATGCCGAATATTTGGTAGCATGAATTATTGTGGATGCTATTCGAAAGATTATTACTGGCAAAAGATTGAGAGGTCACTTGAGTCGATGAAAACTTCGACTGGAATATTCACCTTTACTGATCCATTCACGTCGTGTCGATAAATGAAAGTCAAAGCGCCACTAGTCATTTGTCTATTTTAAAAACGGAGTAGAAATGCTTGAACTCTTGATTTGCCAAGATGTATGTTGGCATGAATACATGTGGTATTCTCACTGAAGAAGAGTAAAAGTATTTTTTTAAAGTGCAAATGCAATATGTTGAGAACTTCTTAAATCCAAATGAAAATGATCTCATTGTATTTATATACATAAGAGCATATAGTATATAATCTGAAGGAGTTTGAGACTACGCTCCAGATGATCAGTGAACACCGGAGAAATGCCGTGAACACTTCTTGGTTTTGCAGTTTAAATGATTTATTTATCAGGCTTTTTTTTAAAGTTGGTCAAAATATATACTCATTAAATGTTTTAATATTATTTGACCTCAAACAGGGTCAGACTGATTACGCGCGGCGTATGATATGAAATACCGAAAATTGAGAATATAGCAATAGCTGGCTGTTCTTCGGGCTTATAGAAGTTATCTCTTCAAACAAACATCGATGAGCTGATCACACGTAGGCAACAGGTTTCTGCAGATATAGACACACACTGAAATGAAAAGTGATGGTGTTTCAAGGCCATCTTCATCAGATGTTTCTTAGCAGTTCAGCTATATTATTAAAAGAGTTTAAACTTTTTTGTTTTAAAAATAGTCTTACAAAATAATAACGAATGCCAGTTTTATTTGTAATATAATCTTTTCAGCAACGTCATTTTCCCAAAATAAAAGCTTCCTGATGAAGATTTTTGCACGGAAACAAAATAAAGGTCGAAATGATAAAATGGAAATACTTTGTCCCCTGTTGCACAGCCACATCAGCAATGATTGCGATTTCTGCAATTTATTAACATGCCACGCAAGCTTGCTTCGATGGGCCATCTTGCTGCAGCAATGGAAGGCTAATGATTCTCGACAATAATAATTTTTGTGCTTATTTCAGGAAAGGATCAGTTTTACGCCATAGCTTTTTTTTTTGTTTAGCGAAATTTTTGTATCACACATTTTTTTGCTTTCTGTCTCACTTGCTTTTTATGTTGGCTGTTTTTCAGAGCTTGATGCTGTTAATTTTTAGTTTTATGTGAGCGGGGTCAGAAATTTGAAAACAAACCTTGAGATGACAGTTGGTCGCCCTTATATTTTTTGAGAAAAATTCTTGTATCACAGAACATTTTTAACATTTGCATATATTTTTTATGTTAATGTTTTCGTATATTGAAATCAGCTTGATGCAATTTTTATTTGTTAAATTTCTAGCCATCATAAAAATAAGGGGTTTATACTACGAAAGTAGCTTATGTCTATTTCATCATGTTTACCAGAAAGAGCAGCTAAGAGCCTGCAGCTAATGATACTCATCTGTTTGATTTTGATGATTGATATGATATATATTTTAAAAAATGATTTTCAGTCAAATGGAGATCATGCTTTTTGCCCGTTGTTTGAAAACCTGATATGTTAATTAAGCTTTTACATCACGATAATTTTAGGAGAATTTTGAGCTTCCTGCAATTATGATCTTCAAACACAGTAATTCCAGCCGGGGTCGCTTAATCAGCTGGCCTCGCACCATGAAATGAATAGTATTGAATTTTCTTTTTTTTAATCAGTTGATTGAACAGAAAGACAGTATTATTCTAATTGCATGGTTCTTTCTTCTTTTTAATCAAGTTGATCGACGATAACATAGTTCAATCAAAGGTTAACAGAACATTTGAATAATATGTCTTCATTTTTGCCGTTGGTTCGCCCCCAAATATAATGTATCTGTTCTTTTCTTAATAGGAAATAGTTACATATTGACGAGGCTCAACCCGAACACGTCTTGTCAGATTAAAATATGGATCTCAATGATTTTTTTAACGTTGATCAATGTGCATACTCCTATTCTCTTTTGGTCAGCCGATTCACCGTCAGTAGGCTTCAGTTTAATCGCCACACTCAGGAAAATACGTACACATTATGTCACTTGCTTTAGCTGATACTCAATCATGGTAAACATTGTAATATATACTCTTCCTGCAACAGTTATGCCACCACCTGTGCTCCATTTTCATAATTTCAAACCTGATTATTGCTTTTACAAACCTTCATATTTAGTTATAAGTGAATGGGGCTTATTACAAAATAAATTGCTTTATTATCATATTAACCAAACTGGTTTACACAGGCTTCTGGTTTATGCATCCACTCACATTTGTTGGTTTGTCAGTGGAATACTGTATAGTATCTATAATGAAAGAAGAAGAGAGTTCCAAACAGATAACGTGAAGACACGAAAATTTGGTTTATTAATGCTGCAGCATGGAAGGACAGAGCGTTGGATCGTTCACAACTTCGTAAAGCAGATAAATATTTTCATCTTTATTGAAGAATGTAATGATATTTATCGATTGGTGCGCTCACCTCACTCACAATACATCCCAATGGGACTAATGAGGCGTTTTGTTTTCAAATGAGCTGCGTCGAGATTTTATTATATGAAGAAATTACATTTCAACTGAAAATAGAATAAATACAGTGAAAATATGAACACTGATTATCACAGATGATCACTTAGGTGTAAATGAGGAGCTTTGGGACACCCCAGAAGGTCCATTAATCAAACTGCATGAATAGAATTTGTAGCGAGATAATTATTCAATTAAATGTTTTAGCTACACTTTTTGGAATGACAAATTAATTAATTTTAGAGGAAAATGATGAAGGACATAATATGGTAATTTTACTGAGGGATTTCCTAATAAAATAGCTTGCGTAAGGATGGGATACATAAACCAACTAATTAAAATGATAATGTTGGTTAAGTTTTTTAGATATTTCTTTTATATTATAACGCCTCAGAAATGAATCACATGTTATTTGAAGAATTAAGAAAATTTGACACGCAGTTACTTCGAAAGCTGTTTTTAGAGTTATTTTATATTTATATATTTTTATTATATATTTTTATATATTTGTTATTTTATGGTTAATTTATAGTAATTTCTTCAACAAAAACATGTTTCTTGAAATGAAACACACGAAAATGTTTTTAATGTAGAAAAAATTATATTTTAATTTATTGTTTTTGCTGCAACTAACTTATCAATTTAATTACATTGTGATGTATTAATGAATTTAATTTAACAGAAATTAATGAAATACATCTGTAGAAGAAAGCTTAAGATAAATAAGTTAATTTCTGTAATTTTTGGTGGTTCATTTTCTATAATTTTACTATTACTGTTTATTTGCAGTAACATAGTAGACAATGTCAATATAGAAAAAAAGAATATAAATTATTTTTTTCATCGTGATCATAATTGGCGCAAATAGCCCCTTGTGGGCTAAGGCCGCCTGTCTCCTGGCATATTTCTAGAGCAGACTTTGTCTTTTGCGGTAGGGTTGCCAGCCCTACGTCCTACGCTCTACAGACATATCAACCCGTGATCTATGGTTTAAAGTGGATTCAGAACCACTACAAACATTCATGGCACCACCAGGACTATAAAATTGGCAGCACCGAGAGCAAAGCGCTAGTCACCAAGCCATCAGAACCCATACTACACATTCATCATCATCATCATTGGCGCAACTGTCCTATGATTGTAAAGGACGTCTGTTACTGGCATATTTCGAGACAGGAAATGTTTTCTTTTCTACGGGATAGGGTTGATCAACGCTCTACAGTCATATGAGACCGGGACCTACGGTTTATAGTAGATTCTGAAATACTAGAAACATTCATGGAATCGCCGGGAACAAACACGAAACCCTGTGGCACCGAGTGTCAGAGCATTAGTCACTAACCCATGAGTTTCCAAAATATATAACTGACTCCCTGGAACTGCAGTTCATGTTGGATCATGGCCGTCTGCCTACTGGCAGATTCCGAAACATGGGATGCTTTTTCTTTTAAAGGATAGAGTTATCAGCCCTACGTCCAACAGTCATATTATACGTCTTCAAGTGGATTCCTAACCACTAAAGGTGTCCATGGCAATAGCCGGGACTTGCATCCGAGACCTTCGGCACTGAGTTCCAGAGAATTAGTAAACTATTGATTAACAAGTTTATTTATTCAACACTTAAAACATTAATAAAACTTATTTCTGGAGACAGTGTTTGCAATAAAACTTGATTATTTTTGCTTCCAACACAATTAAGTGATTACAAAAGTTAATAAAGACTTAAGAAAAGTAATTAAATATTCCCATAATGTGATTAGGTACCAACATCAAGAAGGAATATGTACAAATCTTAATGTTTCTGCCTAATATCTGAATGTGGACACAAATAAACCATTTTAATCTCACGCTTTGCTATCGTGTTCTGGAAGGATTTTCATCGACCTATAATGAGGCTTTAAACTTTTTAGAAAATCATTAAGTTGAGCAAACAGATTAAAGTAGTATGCAACGGGCTTCGTAATTTATTTCCACTTAAATAACATAATCCGCATTTGGTGATTAGCTTGCCGTTAGGGGTGAGTAGATTTTTACTTATCGCTTGTGTCGTTCCATTAATCCAACCTGCATGAGCAGAATTTGTAAAGAGATAATTATTCAATTAAATGTTTTAGCTGCACTTTGAATGACAAATTAATTAATTTTAGAGGAAAATGATGAAGGACATAATATGGTAATTTTTACTGTGGGATCTAATAAAATTGCTTGCGTAAGGATGGGATACATAAACTAATTAAATGATAATGTTGGTAAGGTTTTTAAAAAATTGTTTTTAAATAATAATGCCTCAGAAATAAATAAATAGTTTCTCAAAAAATTTAAGAAAATTTGACGTAGTTCTTTTGTAAAGGTATTTTTATATAGTTATTTCTAAAATAATGTTGTGGGACAATAACTTTAATGTAATAAATAAATGTTATATATTTTTATTAATTAATTTATTAATAAAATTAAATTAGGGGTATATTAATTAATTTTATTAATTACAAATTAATAAAATAAATCTGTAGTAGAAATTTTTGTAAGATTTTATTTGTTTGTTTTTATAATTTCTAAGTAAAACTTATGTTTTGCTCTGTTTTTTTTTTTTGCAGTAGTATGGTAGAAAATGACTAAATAGATAGAGATATTTAATAAATAAATTCATTATTAATTGTAATAAATAACTAAATTAAACTAAAATGCAGTAATTTAATTAATTTAGTTTATCATGAATCAGTGCCAGAAATGCATAATTTTGGTTATCCCTTTATGTTTCAGTTGTCTGTTTTCTAAGTTTCCTAAATTGTAACCATATTTATTCTTTTCATTTTTGTAAGGACTCTTTTATTGTTATTTCTACAGTAATATAGTAGAAAATTTTTTTCTCAATGAAGAAATAAATGTATACAGATATTTTTAAGTGTAGTTAAAGGAATTAATTAAATTATATTACAGAAATTTTTTTTTATAATTAATAAATTAGTTTAGTTTAATGATTAATAAATTAAATTTATTTGTAATAAATTTATTCCTTGTACTAATAATGTTTCTGTTCTTTAACGGTTTGTAGCTAAAATAATTAAAGCTAATAATAGGCGAAATTTATGAAGAATGGAATTCGTTACATTTTTTTTTTTAACTTTAGATAATTGGCATTATTAATGACAGAATTATGTACAATGTTTCATAGTTGAATCAACTAAAAACAAATGACATAATTGTGTACAGTGTTTTATAGTTTAATCAACTGATTAAAAACAAATGACATTATGTGTAATGTTTTTATAGTTGAATCAACTGATTAAAAAGAAAGAATAGAATTATGCACAGTGTTTCCTAGCTGAATCAACTGATTAAAAATAAATGACAGGATTATGTACAATGTTTCATAGTTGAATTAACTGATTAAGTTGAACTGATGTTCAAGTTGAATCAATCAATGTGTAATGTTTTTATAATTAAAAAGAAAGAACAGATTTATGTACAGTGTTTCAGAGTTGAATTAACTGACTAAAAATAAATAACATAATTATTGCAATGTTTTATAGTTTAATCAACTGATTGAAAACAAATGACATTATGTTTAATGTTTTATAGTGGAATCAACTGATTTAAAAGAAAGAACAGAATTATGTACAGTGTTTCATAGTTGAATCAACTGATTAAAAAAGAAAGAACAGAATTATGTACAATGTTTCATAGTTCAATCAACTGATTAAAAAAGAAAGAACAGAATTATGTACAGTATTTCATAGTTGAATTAACTGATTAAAACAATTAACAGAATTATGTACAATGTTTCATAGTTGAATCAACTAATTAAACACAATTAACAGAATTTGTACAATTTTTCATAATTGAATCAACTGATTAAAAACAATTAACAGAATTATGTACAATGTTTCATAGTTGAATCATCTAATTAAAAACAATTAACATAATTATATCAAAGGTTTCGTAGTTGAATGAACTGATTAAAAACAATCAGTGTTTAGCCTTTTTTGACAAACGCATTCTCTGAAATTTCTAACTATAAATAAAGTTATTTTTACGTGAATTTATTTGAATTCTTTTTAGGGAAAATTTAAGGGGAAATCTAATTTTGGGTAAAATATATGTGTAAAACTTCCACCTTGTTGTATAAGTTGATACAATTACCCTGAATCTATTCATCTCTCGCATCGGTAAATTAAATTAAATTCAGTAGATGGATATCAACTAATACGAATCTTTTTTAATAAGCTCCTTTCTTAAAATTGACGATAGATTAGAGTAAACATGAATAGAAATGCTGATAAAGCAAGTACTTTTTCATTAGTATAAATTGCTATTTTTTATGATGAAATAGAAATTCTTCGTATCATTTGAAGAGATAGTAAAAAAATTAACATCAAAGAAACAATTCAAGTATCTGAAAAACATTAACATAAAAATATACAAATGAAAAAAATATTCTAATGATACAAAAATTATTTTTTCAAAAAATATAAAGAGTATTAATAATCATCTCAACTTTAGTAAGACAGACTAGAACCTTGTTGTCCACATAAAATTCTAGTAGCATTTGAAGATGAAGTGAAAAAATTAACATCAAAGAAATAATTCAAGTATCTGAAAAACATTAACATAAAAAATATAGAATGGGGCAAATGAAAAAAAAATATTCTAGTGATACAAAAAATTTTTCTTTAAAAAAAAAAATATAAAGAGTATTAAAATTTTGTCAACTTCACTGAAACAAAACAGAACATTGTTGTCCACATAAAATTCTCAAAAAAGAGTGAAAAATTACTCCGTTTTAACTCTTGTAGAAGGATATTTACATCAAGCAATAAGCTTGCGTGGCAGTGTTTAATTGCTAGAAAATCAATCGATTTTTAATTGTTCTTGGCAATTGCAATTACTCCCAGGGTGTTCCTCCCTTGATGAGAGCAGTCGTTGAAGTTTTGTGAAAAAAGGAAGAAATGAAGTGAAGAACTCTCTTTAATGGGATGTGTGTGGGGCGGATACAGTTACAGTTGAAAATAGCATTTTTATGAGACAGATATTTTCCATTTTTTTAATATACACTTTTGTATATCGGCACAGAAAATCATTTCGGCCTTTGATTTGTTTCCATTATAGAAGTCTAATAATTTTTTTTTGCCGGAAGAGTTATCCAGAATTTTAGGTGTAGTGTGCTTAAAGATTTAGTTAAACTGGATGTGACAGACAGGTTATTTTCAATGCAATTTTTATTCGTTTCGTCTATAATACACCCTCTATTATCAGATATTTTTAAATGCATTTAGATTCTATTATCATTATTTTTGGACTAAAAGAAATTCGATTTCACAAATAACTACTTTACTGAATAAATTGTACGTAGATCGGAGAAAAAAATTGTTGAGAGATTAGAATAAACATGAATAGAAATGTTGATAAAGCAAGTACTTTTTCATTGGTGGAAATTGCTGTTTTTATGATGTCATTGGTGAAAAGAAATTCTTCGTATCAGTTAAAGAGATAGTGAAAGAATTAACATAAAAAAATTATTCAAGTATCTGAAAAACATTAACATAAAAAAAATATACAATATTTTAATGATACAAAAAATTATTTCTTTAAAAAAAAAATTATAAAGAAGATTAATAATCATCTCAACTTTAGTAAGACAGACCAGAACATTGTTGTCCACATAAAATTTCAAGTAGCATTTAAAAGATGAAGTGAAAAAATTAACATCAAATAAATAATTCTAGTATCTAAAACACATTAACATAAAAAAAATATATAATAGGCCAGATGAAAAAAATATTTTATTCATTCAAGAAAATATTTCTTAAAAAAATAAAAGGAAGATTAATCATCATCTTAACTTTAGTAAGACAGACTAGAACATTGTAGTCCACATAAAATTCTAGTAGCATTTGAAGAGGAAGTGAAAAATTAACATCAAAGAAATAATTCAAGTATCTGAAAGGAAAAAAAAAATACATAAAAAATATTCAATGGGCCAAATGAAAAAATAAAATATTCTAATGATACAAAAAAAATTACTTCTTTAAAAAAAATAAGGAGTGTTAATAATTATGTCAACTTTAATGAAACAAAATAGAACATTGTTGTCCACATAAAAATTTCAAAGAGTCGAAAAATTGCTCCGTTTTAACTCGTAGAAAGATATTTACATCAAGCGATAAGCTTGCGTGGTAGTGTTTAATTGCTAGA
Source organism: Caerostris extrusa (assembly GCA_021605095.1). Classification (NCBI taxonomy): domain Eukaryota; kingdom Metazoa; phylum Arthropoda; class Arachnida; order Araneae; family Araneidae; genus Caerostris; species Caerostris extrusa. Next base: position 49,005 of record BPLR01009617.1, on the reverse strand, counting down.
AAAATCGATCGATTTTTAATTGTTCTTTGGCAAATACAATTACTCCCCAGGGTTGTTCCTCCCCCTGATGAGAGCAGTCGTTTGGTTTGGTGAAAAAAAAAAAAGAAGAAATGAAGTGAAGAACTCTCTTCAGTGAGATGGCTCCATTGTTAGTGGCCTTCCTAGCGTGAAATGGCATAACGGAAAATTTGCATTGGAATAGGATTTTTGCGTTTGAATCGTGCCAATGGAACTATTTGGAAGGGGTGGAAAAATAAAAACTTGTTCGATAAACCGTGGAGTTATTTTTTTGGGTTGCCATAAAAAAATAAAGTTGTGAAAAAAAAAGTACTAAGTTACCTTGGACAAAAATAAAAAAAGTAAAAAGCTCATTTGCGAAAATGCTGATCTTTTAAGTCCAAAATCCGAAAGAACCAGAACGAAATTCAAAAGGAAAATTTGTATTATTTTGTTTACTGAGAAGGAGAGCTGAAATGGCATTCGCTTTTACTGCATTTTTGGACTAAAAGGAACACTATACAATTGAATTTTCAGTCATTCATTCAACATAAATATATAAATAAATAAATAATAATAAAAAAATAATTAATGAGTAAGTACAGTAAATGTAAACGTTGCTGAAGATAATTTTAAATAAAATTTAGCATTCGATTATTAGTTTTATGTTTTTAAAATTAAAAAAAAAGTTTAAACTTCTTTAGTGAATATAAGTTACTTTGGACAAAAAAGTAAAAACTCTTTTGCAAAAATTCTGATGAATAAGTACAGTAAATGTAACGTTGCTGAAGATAAAATCTTAAATATTGTAAAATATAAAATAATATAAACTATTAATTAAATGTTAATTATAATAATAATAAAATTTATCTACTTTTCCCAATTTTTAAAAGTACATGAAATGTTAATCATATGAAACAATAATCTTTAAGTTCCCACTTAGTACTTTACAGAAATGTACTTACAAATGATTAAATCATTAATTGATCATTTTAATTGATGATTTGTTTATTTTGGAAAAAAAAAATCATGTTCCATGATTAATTATAATTTAAAGATGATTAGATTATGATAAACAGTAAACGGCAGCATGTTTATCATAATCTTTTATGTTCAAAATACGAAAGAACCGAAACGAAATTCAAAAGGAAAATTTGTATTATTTTGTTTACTGAGAAAGAGAGCTGAAATGCCATTCGTTTTTACGGAAATATTTGGACTAAAAAGAACACTATACAATTCAATTTTCAGCCATTCGACATAAGTATATAAATAAATAAATAATAATAATAAATGATGAAATGTAACGTTGTTGAAGATAATCTGATTTAAAATTTAGCATGCTATTATTAGTGTTATGTTTTAAAGTTAAATAAATATTAAAACTTATTTAATGAAATATATAATTTTTTTGACAAAAACTTGCAGTTTTCTTTTTTTTTTTCCTACAAATGGAGATGGGATTACCTTTAATAAGAATTTTGTAATAAAACTTTTATTGTTTTTGTTGCTTTTGTGATGGTAAAACTTTTAGTCAGTTTTATAATCTTAAAAGTTAAAATTAAATTAATGAATTATAAATTTTTTAACGGATACTAATTTTCCGTTTTATGTTTTTTTCCTGAATTTTTTAAAACTTTTAAATTTATTTTTATTGCCTTTGAATAATATAAATAAATCATTTAAGTTAGACTTATGTGATTCAATCATGATAATTTTGATTTCTTGATCTTAGTGAACTAATTTAAATTTTTTTGTTAATCTTTCTTAAATAAATAATGTAAAATATAAAGCAAAAAAAATTATATAAATTATTAATTAAATATTAATATTAACAATAATAATATTAATAATAATGATAAAATTTATTTATTTTCCACATGTTATTTTATCTTTTGGTGATGGTAAAATTTTTTTAGTTACTTTTATAATCCTAAAAAATTAAATTAAAAAAATAAATTGTGAGCAATAAATTTTTTTACGGGATACTAATTTTTGCGTTTTATATTTTCTTAAAACTTTTAAGTTTATTTTTACTGTCTTTTAAAAATATATATAAATCCTAATAGTTAAAGGCTTATGTGATCAATTATGATAATTTTGAAGTTTCTTGATATCAGTTAATTAATTTAAATATTTAGTTAATCCTTCTTAATTAAATAATGTAAAATATAAAGTAATAAAATTATATAAATTATTAGTTAAATTTTAATTATAATAATAATAATTCTAATGCAACTGGCAAATAGACAATTATCGTTTATGCCATGCAAAAAGGCTGCACCGATGTTACTCACTTAGCACTACCCGGGGAATAGGACGTAGCTTGAAGATAAGCTACGGATACGGAATAACACTACTCCTAAAAGAGAGAGACCATTAAGAATCACTAAAAACCTCCATGTTACCTCTGGCTCTCGAACCTGAAACCTGTGGTGCAAGCGCCCGCCACTCCACCATCAGGCCCGTCTATTTGAAATGATATTCAAATAAAAGAATATTCCTTTAAATTTGTACTCATTACTCTATTGTAATTTACGTACAAATGATTAAATCATTAATTGACCTTTTGTTATCTTGGAAAAGATAATAATATCTACTATTAATTCTAATTAACCATGCTTCGATTACTATAAACAGTAGATTGATAAGCATTCCAATACTATTTTGTTACATAAATATGTTTTAGTTTCTTAAAATACCAAATATACGTTTAATTTCTTTTAAAATGACCTTTTATAGTTTCTTCTCTTTTATTACATAAAAAAATCCAGAGAATTTACTTTGAATCAGAATTTGAAGTAAGTAAAAATGCTGGAAAATGAAGTCTCAAAATATAGATTATATATATATATATATATATATATATATATATATATATATTAAATGTATTTTTAGTAAACTATAATAATAATGATGTTGTGTAGTGTGCAGGTTGAGCAACGAGATTGTAACTGGTTGTGGCTTGAGATACTTGAGGCACGGGTTTGAGAACCTATAGCTTTATTGACACACGTAAAAAAACACTTCACATATACAATTAGAGACATACAATATTTAAAAAAATAAATTTCCAATGGCAGATTATGAACAGTTACAGCAATAAAAAGAACAGAGAATAGAACAAAACACGCTGAAACAGAGTTCATTAATCTAACATATCTCCAGCCTCCCAATATCGCTTGGCGAGAAAAGTCTTGCTCAGAGCAGGGCAGTGAAGTGGATGCGTGAAGTCCATGGCCTCTCCAGAGCTGCACAGAGTGCATATCGGCGAAGGGACAATTTTGAGTCTGTAAAGATGGTTTCGCAGGCAGTCATGTCCGGTGGCTAGTCGGAAATGAGCGACTGCTCTACGCCTTGGACCATTACATAGATTTGGGATGGCATTCTTCCAGGACTTTTGGGAAACGCGGTTATAGAGGTCTTCTTGAGCGCGGACTTTAATTGATCTTTTGATGAGATTTTTGATAGAGTGGAAGGGTATAGAACGAGATATTTTTGTGTGATTACAGCCCCTTGTGATTTCTCATTTCCTGAAACCCCACAGTGGGCAGGAACCCACTGGAGGACTATAGTTTTTCAAGTGATATTTAAAACAATTAAAGACAGATAATTATAGATTAGTGGAAGGACTCATGAGCTAAGTAATGAGCTAAATATATTTCCTCTCGGGATGAGAAACTATAAACTAAACGCTTCTCACTGGGAATGCAGATTGCGCTATACTTCCTCTCTGGTGAGTGTTTCGAGTTTGACTGACCATTTCTCCTGAATGCCGAAAGAGCACTTTTTGCCAGTGTGTAGGAGGAAACATGATTACTGTTGAAGATAACATTTATAATAGGACAGAAATATTTTCATTTTTTTAGTATAAACTATTGTATATTGTCAGTTAAAATCATTTCTGCCGTGAATTTAGTTCCATTATATAATAATTTGTTTTTACAATAAGAGCTATCCAGAATTTTCTGTATAGTGTGTTTAAAGATTCAAATAAACTGGATATGATAGACAGATTATTTTTTAGTGCAATTTTTACTCTTTTATGTATAAAAATACCATGCATTATCATGCAAATGTTATAGATGGTATTAAATGGTATATGGCAAAAATATTAAGCCATCAATTATCATTAAGTGTTATAGATGATGATGGTAAACATACCTTCTACAATCCTTATTTTTAAATATATTTAGATCTAAGCGAAATTCTGTTTTGTAAATGGCTACTTTACTGAATAAATTGTTAGTAGACGGGAGAATTAATAGTAACTGGTATAAAACGATGTTATTGATAAATTACACGTATCGAAGAATGGTCATAAGTGCTTGAGCCTTTATACTGAGTTACGTTGATCTGTAATAAGAGGTGACAAGACAACGAGTTATAAGTGTTCCATAGACCCTCCATAATTGGTTATCTGTAGCAAGCATTCCGCCATGGAGATCTCGTTGATGAAAATGACATAGCAGGTCAGAAAATTTATCCAGTGTCTCACGTGGTTAATCTCAATGACAAAGCAGAAAGGAAAAGGTGAAAAGGTGGAAGGCCGTCTCAGTCCTTTATTTATTAAATAAAAGGCTGAAAGACAGGGCGAGAACTTGTTAAGGGTCTTGTTCGACATCTGAGATCAAAGATAAATACTCCAGAGCAGAACTTCTCGAACTTTTTTTGTTCTAAGGGGTCGTATGTTTCTTCCCACCTTTTCTAAGAATGACATTTTAATGCACGAATAAAATTACGAAGAAAATCAGTTGTATTAAGGTGTATTTAAATGCATATAAAAGAAATTAATAACGCCTTTTATAATAAGTTATATGGGTCTGGTTTAGTGCAAAGAAGCGTTGCCAAACAAAAAAAATTCTTCGTCTAAATAGGTTATTTTTCAATTCCTTATATTAGCTCACACTCTCCTATATATCTTGTTCAAATTTTCAATCGTACTTAAAATATTTTTAGTCTTCCACTCAAGTTCAAATACATTTTTTTTTAAACTTGTAGTGGATGACACGGGATGTTAATACAATTTTTTGAAATATTAATTCAGTAATTAAATTTAATTCATTAATTTTAGTTTTTTTTAGATTTAAGTTTCATATGTCTACCAATAGATGGCGCCAGATAAACTTAAAAAAATCAATGAAAATTATTTATAAAGGCCTTTCTGCAATATAGTGAAAAGAAATAGGAATTGACTTTTTATATTACGTATGTATGCAATTTAATGGTTTAATGGTATGCAATCTCCTATTACCACCCGAGGGTTTTAAGAATAAATAGCACTTACAAAATTTCTACATATACTAGGGAAAATGAAATCCAGACATAAAGAAGAAATTTGTTTAAAGGAATGTTGAAATGAACAATTTGTCTAAGTAATTTATTTATTTGATTAAAGTTTCAAGTTCACAGGTTAAAGTATGCTCGAGAAGAGCCATTTCAGATGTGAAATGGTGATACATTAATAACCGCTGTAGTCCCCGGGAGTTACAATGCAAACATGCAGTCGCCAATACATTTCGTCGTACTTTTAATAAGAATGGTGACGGAATTCTACGTCTTTTACTTTACTTTATCAACCCTTTCACCTCTGTACCCAGGATTATGTAGCTTCTAAAAATAACAAGTAACATAAAAAAAAAAAAAAAAAATTTAAGTCAATTCCTACTTGTTTTCATTATATTGCAGAAAGTCTTTATAAATAATTTTCATTCATTTTTTTAAGTTTATCTGGCGCCATCTATTGGTAGATATATGCAATTTAAATCTAAAAAAAAAAAACTAAAAACTAATTTAATGAATGAATTATTATTTGAAAAAAAAACTGTATTAACATCAATTGCCATCCACTACAAGTTCAAAAGAATGTATTTGAACTTGAGTGGATGAATAAAAAGTATTTTATTAACGATTGAAAATTTGAACGAGATATGTATAGGGAGAGTGTGAGCTAATAGAAGGAATTGAATAATAGTAATAAACATGTAAAAATAAAGTATGGTATGAGATTATAATGGGTTTCATTCTACGAAGAATGAAATACTTTGTTGGAAGTGAAAGAACGTGTGGAAAAAATTCCTTTAATATTTCAAGGACAATTTTCTTTTTGATGATTAATTGTTCATTTTCTTCTATAAAGTTCATTAAATTGAAAATTTTACATCTGGTTCCTTATATTTCTATATCTGTTGTATTCGTTTAATTGCTTTTATAATTTCATAACATAAATTTCCAAACTTCATCTAATTGTTTTTATAAATTTTTGTCAAATATAATGTAAATCTGTATATAATGAAAATAATTAAGAAAAGATAACATTTTTGATTGCGATTAATAAGCAGTAGATAAATTAATGTTTTTCGTTCCTCAAAAACAGGTAAAAAAAGATTTAAAAGATGGATTTATTATATTTAACAAAAATTATTATAATTTATTATATTTAACAACAATTATTATTGTTCATTATATTTAACAATAATTATTGTTGATAATTTAAAAATTTTTTTTTTAATTTAACATTTTTTTACAAAATTTAAAATATCCCAATACATTTAAAAAAACAAGTTATATAAAAAAAAAAAATTTTTTTAAGTCAATTCCTACTTTTTTTTTCACTGTATTGCAAAAGTCCTTTATAAATAATTTTCATTCATTTTTTTTTTTAAGTTTATCTGGCGCCATCTATTGGTAGATATATGCAACTTAAATCTAAAAACTAAAATTAATTAATTAATTACTGAATTAATATTTGAAAAACTGTTTTAACATCGAGTGTCATCCACTGCAAGTTCAAAAAAAAATGTATTGGAACTTGAGTGGATGAATAAAAAGTATTTTATTAACGATTGAAAATTTGAACAAGATATATATAGGGTGAGTGTGAGCTAATAGAAGGAATTGAAAATTAACAATTAAAATTTTAATCTAAATGCATTTTTTCACGTGTTGGAAGCGTATTAAAAGCGTACTAAATATTTTCAGAAAAAAATCGAATTTCTTTTATTATTTTAAAATTTTGAAAATTTGAATAAAGTTTGTTTTTTTTTTTTTATTTAAAGTAAGGAAAAATAAAAAAAAAACATTTTAAAAACTGAACTAACAATACAATTTTTGTTTTCAATCTAGTGTTCATTCGTATACAGATTTTATTAGAAATAATTTTAAACCTTGAAATAGTATTTCATCAATCAGAAGTGATAAAATACAAGATTTTTAAATCATTATAATCGTATGAAGAATAATACTGAATTTTTACCTTTGATTGTTTGATATCTATGAAAGAAACTCCCAGATAGATTTTGATATATAATTCATCTTTGAAAAACTTTATCCACCTTGATAAAGTTTTTTGTTTTTGTTTTTGTATTTACTATTATTTTTCTATTTATAATGCCCAACATATATTTTCTGAACTTCATGACAAATAAAACAATACCTTCCTACCTCTGGCATTATTGTACCATATTTTGTTGGTTTCATCATGATGAAGAAACAAATACTTTTCAGAACACATATTCACCTCTGAGCGTTGAACAAATCAATTTTGTTCTGCGAGCAAACAAAGAGCAAAATTTACTACCTACTGTTCAAATGTTTGCTTATAATAAAAGTATAAACCTGCATGCAATCATTGGAGTTTCTGGGACGATGCAGAACAGAGAAGAAAAGCCTTTTGCAAACATAATTTGCTTTTCATTTATTTTGAAATAAAGCTGCTCTGCTTTTCAATTTGATTTTTACTACTTCCTGCGAAAGTCCTTTCATGCATGTTAATTATCAATAATAACATGCTACTTTAGAATTGAATTTTTGCATATTTGACTTTCCTTTTGGATTCTGAATAAAAATGTCTATATGTAAAATCAACAAATGATCTATAGATATGTGCTTTAATAACAGAAAAATGAAGCCTTGGAACTATGATGTCTTTACGATTAGTTGATTGGTTAGGGTTTTAGGCCTTTTTTTTTTGAAGGGGGAGGAGCCAGATTTGGCCATGCCACCAAACAATGGTGCTCTTTTTCCTATGTTTTGTCTTTAAGAGGACAATGTAATTGAAGAAATGGTCTGCAATGTTTAGAGATCGAAATGTTAAACATTACATTTAACAATATGTGTATGATGATTGAAGACAATGATTATAATTATGACCAACGATAGTTAGCGATCTATGAAATAAATCGTGTCACATTTATTGAAAAACCTATTTTAATTGTTTTTTAGCATCTAATACTTTAACAGTGAATATAAGTATTAGAAGAAATGCCAAATATTTTACTTAATGTAAGGGATATTTTTTGTTAAAAGGAATAAAAAAAGCAGTTCCGAAGAAATTATTATGAATTTAAAAATTATAACTTTCATTTTGAATTCTGGATAAAAACATGTCTATGTAAAATCAATAAATTTTCCATAAATCTTTTTGATTTAATAACAGAAAATGAAGCTTTGAAATAATGGTTTTGTCTTTAATAGGATGATGTGTTGAGTAAATGATCTGCAATACTTAGAAGTAAAAATGGTGAATACTACATGTCTAATATGGTAAACATTGCATTCTATTTGATAATTAAATACAATGATTGTAATCATGACCAACGGCAGTTAATCTATGAAATAAATCGGATAACATTTATTGAAAAGCATATCAAAAAATTATTGATATTGTGCAACTATACTATCACAGTGAATATAAGTATGGTTAGTAATAGTATTTAACAATTTTGAATTCGTGTTCTAGATTAATTTTTATTACATAAAGCGTTGATTTTTGAAATTTATTTTGCTAAAATAAACAATATATATATATATTATCAATGTCATCATCAATACCATGACAACCTATATCGGGCCAAAGCTTTTTTTGATGAGGTATCCATGCATTCGTCTGGGTGACAATGGTCCTCTAATTCTTAACATTTAGTACAGCAAAACTTTTTCATCTGCATCTATCCATCGCAACTTGGGTCGTCCTCTTCCTCTTTGTCCCTGTGGTTTTGCCAAAAAAGAGTCTTTTTTACAGGTTTTAAATCATTTATTCTAAATATATTAGCAGCCCAGTTTAATATATTTATCTTAATAAATTTTTAATATCTCGATCTTTGTAGCATTTATAAATTTCTTCGTTGCACCATCTTCGTTATTACGTTATTTAACACCTCCAACAATAGTCTTTAAAATCCTCAAGTTCAAATATACCCAAATAGGTCTCATCAGATCTTTCCAAAGTCAACATTTCAGCATCATAAACCAAAAATAGGTTTAATTAGATTTTATATAACACGAACTTGGTTTTTCTGCTTATGAACCGTGAATTAAACGGATTTTCAAACACAAAAAGTCCTTATTGGCAGACAATTCTGTTTATTATTTCAGGTAAGATATTAGTTTAACAATTAATATCTGATCTTAAGTATTAAAACTAAGTACAGAATATATATATATATATGTTATGTTAATTTTTTTTTAAGCTGCGTTTTGTTTTTCTGCTTCTTTTTTATTTGTATTTGTTATTTATTCCGCCATTGTTTTATGGTTGGAAAACTTTCACTAAATAAATATTATTAATTTTTATAAGAAAATATTTTATCAGCTGTTGTTAACAACAAAATAATGGTTCTTGTTCTAGATTCAATACTAACATTTCCTTGAATGTATGCAACTATTTTGTTTAGTTTAAACATATTTTTACAAAAATCTTTTGAAGATAGTGTTTTAGTAGTTAATTAATCAAAACACTAATATTATTCAGTTAAGCAAACATATTAGTTACAAAAGTATGCAAAACTACCCTCAAGGTAAAGCACAGGAAGCCGAATGTGTATATTTGTGTAATCAGCAAAATGCACTTTTAATAAATGAAGTTTCATGCGTAAAGTTTTCACTGAAGTTTTAAAGTCTGCACCCGTCTTTTAAGCCCTGAAATTGAAGCTAAGGCCGTGATACGCCATATTTTGCATATAAGGATTCTCATACATAAAGCAGACTCTCACGCGAAGTTTCTAGTAAAGAGAATACATTAGGAAGTTCCCACCGTTTGCTTTAGAGAAGCTTTTATTCTGCATGTTTGTGCATGTTTAACTATTTACAACCTATTTAATTTATGTTGAAGAACAAATAACGTTAATTTACGTTGAAGAACAAATAACGTTAAATCTCTGTTCTTGTTCTCAAATTTTTCGTGAATATTTAATTTTATTTTGCTCTTTTTTAGGGATCTTATATCTGACTCTCCTTGATCTTTCTTTTTTTTTTAGAAATTAACTCACGCTGTTAGTAACACTTAAGAATCGAAATATTTCTTGTATCTTGTGCAAATAAAGTAATAACTCTGAAAAATTTTTTTTTTTAAATGAAGCAAGTTGAGAATATAAGCACTACACTCTTTCTTTATTTTCAAATCACCATGCTGTTTGCAATCAAAATACTTGTTATATAAAAAAATGTACCTCACATGATGGATATAAAAACATTATGTGTTTCCGAAGGCTTTTCGGGTAACTGCTCTTCATTAGTGAGTCATAAGTTTACATCATTAGTAGCTCATTAGAATTAAAAATTCCTTTAATTTTGTACAGTAAAATGGTAGGATGAATATATTTTATATTTTTAAGCGCATCAGTTTATTTTTTGTTCAAACATCATTCAATCGATACGCTAATGTATGATGTATGATACACGATGAATATGGAAAAATGGGGGCATTTGGGAAGATTTTTCTGGTAACTGCTCATCATTGGTAAGCCGTTAGTAAAGTTTACATCATTATTAGCTCATAAAAATAGGGAAATTCCTTCAATGTTTTACATTAAAATGTTAATATGATAGTTTTATTTCAATGTCAGGCTACAATAAGTAATAAAGAAAAAAGAAAAAGAACACAAGGAACATGAAAAACAACACCGAGAATCGAAGGAAATCACATAGTGACATGTTTAGCCCATAAAGGCCCTAGCCTCCCTGTAACGACCCTTACACAGTAAAGGAAACAAGTGCAGGGTAGACAGGAAGGTGAGATGAATCCATGTCCTCTCCAACACTGATAGTTTAAATATACATCTACTATCTCTCTCTGTCTCTCTCTCTCTGTATATATATATACAATAAAACAAACTGAGGATATAAAACACATGAGTTTCTTTATTTTTCAGTCGTCATGCAATTGATACTCAAAATATTTCATGGTACACTGTGTGACACACGATTTGTATGGGAAATTTTGCAGTTTGGAGGACTTTCACAGATATCTACTCCTCATTGGTGAATCATAAGGAAGTTTACACAAATAATAGCTTATAAAATTAAAAGATTCCTCCAATCTCGTACAGTAAAATAACAGTATGAATATCTATATATAATGAATGTCTATATAAAATTTTTCTATTTTTTTTTAATATAACATGCTGAGAAAATAAAACTCATCATTTTATTTATCTATTTGTTTAATCGTCATGTTATCGTTACTGAGCTTATTTATTGTCCTTTAATATATGTCACTTGTTGGGTATAGGAAAAGGTTACATTTCTTGACTACTTTTATGGGTAGCTTCATCTTATAGACAAGTTATACGGAAGAAGAGCTTGAAATGCAGTTTAACCACCACTCTTTGGCGAATAAATTCTTTTTGAGATTATGCCAATCTAGTACCTCATTGCATGTATATAAATATAAAAAACTTGATCAGTGCCTAAATTTGCCAAATTTGATGGTGATTTTTTTGAATTTTGCCAGAATATGGGTTAAATTGCTGTCTCTTATCGAAAAAAAAAACATCAAAAAGGCTCACAAGTGCGCTTGAATAAAACGAGAGATGTTTATATGTTATATACTATTACAAATGACAAGTATCCTATTTTCTGAAAGTATTGATTATAACGCATGTCCTTATCATATTATTTTATTACAATAAAGTAATAATGATTACTCTCATAAAACTTACAACATATTCTAAAATTATGCATAAAATTTTGATATATTTTAAATTTTCAAAATATTTGTCCGCTATAAAACATATGAAGATAAATAATTCTCTGAATTTTCCCAAAAGCATTTAAAATGCCATTGGATTTATTCTTTTGAGAAAATATTTCAGATCATTTATCGATTTAATATTTTAATAATGAATATAAAATATTTTTATTTCTAAGTTAGTTGTTAAATAATAATTTGCTATTCAAAAATATATATTTAAAAATTTCTATGAAATGAAATGTTTCAAATAGTTTCAAAAATTTAAGTCTTTTAAAATTAAATTTCAAAAAAAAAAAAATTATTAAATTTGTTAATAATAAAATGGTTGAATAACTCTAGAATTCACTTTGAGAGTTAATAATTTCAAACATAATTAATTTTAATGCATAAAAGTATGACTGTAATGAATATAGATGATACTCACTATTTTACATTAATTTTATATTATTATTATTAGAGATAAATTGGTAATTTATAACTAGAAATCATGCGTTTCTTTTGTTAGAGTATTTTATTATTACTAATGAATATAATAAATTAAAAAATTTGAATTCATATTTTAATAAAATTTGAGATGCTTCAATTTTTTTCATAAGTTTTGAATTTTCTTTTTTGTTTATGAAGACATAATAAAATGGAAATATGCATAAAACTGCATATTTTACGAAATAAACTGATGTAAATAACGTTAAATCAATAAGAAATATGTTTTTGCAATATTAAATTATATCATGGATTGTATAGCATAAAGCTCAACTAAAATATGAATTTTACTAAATTGAGACGAAATTCAATAACATAAGAGATTTATAGATTTCATAAATAGGTACATTGATAACAAATTTGATATGTGAGTTATAAATATTAAAAAATTTATATAAGACATAAACTTTATTGATTCTCTTTACTTTTTGCCAGCAAAAACGATGTTAAGAGAATTTATGTCTCTATTTAATAAATATTTGTATTTATGGTATATAAATATGCATAAATAAGTCAATAATTAAAGAATAGCCATAAAATTGTAAAAAATAAATGTATTTTATGAAGTTTTTTAAAGAAGATGATTAGATTCCCAAGAAAAATTAAATATTTTAACGTCCATTTATTAAATAAAGCTTACTTATTAAAGATTATTTTTATGCATTTGAAAAGCTATTAATCCTAATTTCTGTGTAATAGTTTTGCTAAAAATTATATTGATGGTTTAATCATAAAGGACGGAATCTTCTATAAAAAAGGAATGAAAATAATTTATAAACTTGTGAAAAAAAAAGAAAATCAGATAGAAAATAGAAAATTTAAGTGGGAAAATAAAACCCTAAACTTGACTTAAACATGAAGTCGATTTTTGTGAGTTAATAATTTTGATACTGAATATTAATTATTTAATGCTAGAAACTTACGTAACCTCAAATTTTTAATATTATTTTTATTTAATTTTTGATAAATGCAATGAAATTATTTGATATTTTTATTAATCATGATAATAATTAATAATAATCGGCTCAATAATTCTAGGTTTTTGAATTTTAAATATATGTATATCTTTAATTGTATATGTGGTATTCGTGCGCATGTAAATAAAACTGTGTGTTCACAAACCTGTGTTCAAGTCTCAACCCAACCAACCCAGTTACAATCCAGTGCTACACAATCGACAACATTACAAACTGGATCCCCACGTGGGACCTGCACGAATCGACACAACTACAGTGTACATTAACAGACTGCATAACGCTGAATCTGTTACAATTCAGTATTTATAAGGGGAAGAGTGTATGTCAGAATTTAGAAAAGCACATTACAAATTACTTATACCTTTATCAGGATCAAATATCTAAAGAGCGAAATTGAAATGTAATTTTGGATATTTTTACATGCATCTGCATAAATGTAAAAAATATTTATCTTTGTGCATAGCATTGCTAGAAAATACTACTACTACTCTGATAAAATATTGGAAAGAAATAGTTTCCACAAGACGTCTGTAAAACGTATTATAACAACGGTCTTGCATCTATCTTGAGACCGGATTTCAGAAAAGCATTGTCTCAACACTTGAGAAAATAAACACAAAATAGTCGACTCTATAACAGGAGGGTTTCGTTATTTGAATATCTTTGCAAGACTGAAATATTTATTTCGCCATAAAAATTGTAGGAAATATATTTTTTTGAAAAGAAACGTGTTAACAGTATTTTTTCAGTTTTAGTCGAGTTATAATGTGAAAAAATTGAAATAAAAACATTTACTTCCTATTTTTTCACCGAACGACTTGACTAGACTTGGACCATCGAAATGCATTTTATGCCCGAGAAAAATTGCTTTTGAACTTTTTGGTATACGAAAGATTACATTTTTCTTAAAATATTTTTTTTTACAATTATTAATACGACAATTTAAACGACTTTTGCAGCTCTTCCAGTTTTAAAGTGTTATAAAATAGAGGAAAAAAAGATATTACTTTTTATATAAGTTTGGTTTAAAAACAAGTGAAAAGCGTTTTCATAATGCATGTAACACTAACATATAAATCAGTATAAACATAACAGCATAAATTAAAAAGTGGTGATTTAAAGGACAGCTGTCGATGGTAGTTTAAAAGGAAACAAGAAATTACAGAAAATTTAAAAAGAATACTTGCTCGAATAAATGTTGCTGTATTATGGTTCAAAAACAAAAATTTAATTGCGCATAATTAATATAATTAATTGCTTGATTTAGGGCCTGATGGTCGATTGACTAGCGCTGGGTGCCACGTTCGAGTCCCGGCTGTCCAATGGATGTTTGTAGTGGTTTGGAATCCACTTTAAACCGCAGTCTAATAAAACTGTAAGGCAGTCATGGCGACGTGAAAGCTGACAATCCTACCCTGTAAAAGAAAAAAAATATCTGTCTTGAAATCGGCCAGTAGACAGATGGTCAGTATTCAGAAGATTATTCAGACCTGGGAAAGTTTTTATTATATGCGTTAACACGTACAAAAATGCCATCTTCATCAATGGCGCAACAGCCCCATTGTGGGCCGTCCTGAAAAGAAAGATTGTCTGGCTGTGGCCATGAAAAGGCTCTACAGTCATATTAGACCCGAAAATAAAGTTTAACGTGGATTCCGAAACACTAACAAACAGCCATGCCACCGCCAGCATTCGGACGTGCAGCATGTGGTACAATTGGCTGAGATATAGAGCGTTAGCCAATTGACCATCAAGCCGCTACGTCTTTATTAGGAAAAGTTATCTAAATAGAGAAATTGAAATTTAATATTAAATCTAATAATATAACTTTGGATAAATTTGTGCGCATCTGCATAATTATAAAATATTTATCTTTGTATTATAGCATTGCTGGAAAATACTACTACTATTCAGATAAAATATTGAAAAAAATAGTTTCCACAAGACGTCTGTAAAACGTATTAACAATGGCCTTGCAGTCTATCTTGAGACCGCATTTTGAAAAGTATTGTCTCAACTCTTCAGAAAAATAAACACAAAATATTTGACTCTATAACAATAGTGTTTTGTTATTTGAATACCTTTGTAAGTCTGAAACATTTATTTCTCCATAAAAAAAAAAAAAAAAAAAAAAAAACGGAAATATCTTTTTTCCAAAAGAAACGTGTTAACAGTATTTTTCAATTTTAGTCAGGTTAGAATGCGGGAGAAATTGAAATAAAAACATTTACTTCATTTTTTTCCCTCTCCAAACGACTTGACTAGACTTGTACTATCGAAATGCATTTTATGTCCAAGAAAAATTGTTTTTTTGTAATTTTTGTTACGAAATATTACATTTTCTTAAAATATTTTTTACAATTATTTATAGTTTTTTTAAACGGTTTTTACAGTGTTACAGCTTTAAAAGAAAAACAGTTGTTATAGTTTAAAAGATAAAAAATTTTTTATATATGTTTGTTATTTATAAAGCAAATATTGTTAAAAAAGAAGTTTGGTTAAAAAGAAATGAAAGTGTTTTTATAATGCATATAAAATACATATGCGTATAATTTACAGCTTTAACAGGATAAATATAATAGTATAAAAAATGAAATAAGTGATTTAAAGGAAAATGTCGAAGAATGATGGCATGATTGCCTAGAAATTCCACAAAACTTCCTAGAAATTCTTTTAGAACAGGCGATGGTGCTTTTCTTTTTACGAGTCCCGGCTGTCCCAAGATGTTTATAGTCATTTAGAAAAAAAACGCTGTTTAAACCGTGCATTCCGAACCTCTAAAAAACACCATAGAGCGTATGGTGGACAGCAACCTGTGGGCGTATGAGATGGACAACCCTATCCTGTAAAAAGAAAATAATCTAAATGGTTGGAATCTGCCAGTGAAGACGACCATATTCAGAAGATTATTCGCCTGGTGAAATTTTATTATGTGCGTTTTACGTAAAAATTTCATCCTCATCAGTGGTGCAACAGCTACCCATTGTGGCTAAGGCCGTCTGCCTAATGGAAGATTTCGAAACAGGCGATGATGTTTTTCTTTTTACGGGTTGGGGTTGTCAGTACTATGAAAAAGGCTCTCAGTCATATTAGTCTAAAAACCATTTTAACGGGGATTCCGAACCACTAAAAACATCCATGCAATCACCAGTATTCGGGTCTGAAACCTGTGGTACAAATGGCTAGAATACGCATAACCAATTGGTCATTATCTAAATAGTTTTGATTTTTATTAAAATAAATCAAATATATAAAAGTGAAAACTTTTGATATTTAATAGTCCAATTAAAATTATATATTAAAATGAAAAATAAAATTGGAATGTGTTTTCTTAAAAATAATATTTTCTGGTTTTGCCTAAATATAAAATATTAATCTTTGTGTATAACATTACTTTAAAATAATGAACTATTCAGATAAAATATTGAAAAGGAATAGTTTCCACAAGGCGTCTGTAAAACGTATATAACAATGGCCTCGCAGTTGCTATTGACTTGAGACTGGATTTCAGAAAAAGCATTGTTCTCAACACTTGACAAAATAAACACAAAATATTTCGACTCTAAAACAGGAGTGTTTTGTTATTTGAATATCTTTTCAAGTCTGAAACATTTATTTCTCCATAAAAAAACAAACAAACTAGGAAAATCTTTTTCCGAAAAGAAACGTGTTAACAGTATTTTTTCAGTTTTAGTCAGGTTACAATGCGAGAGAAATTGAAATAAAAACATTTACTTCATTTTTTTTTTTCTCCAAACGACTTGACTAGACTTGAGAACCGAAATGCATTTTATCCAAGAAAAATTGCTTTTTGAAATTTTTGCTCTGTACGAAGATTACATTTTCTTAAAATATTTATTTTACAATTTATTTAAACTTTTTTGTAGCTGTTGCAGTGTTACAGTATTTTTAAAAAAAAACAGTGTTATAGTTTAAAAGAACTATAATATATATTTGATATTTATAACGCAAAATATTGTTAAAATAAAGTAAGTTTCGTTTAAAAAGAAATGAAACGTGATTTTATAATGCATATAAAATTAACAGATGGTAAAACAGTATGAAATATAATTTAGTGAAATATAAATTATAGATTTTTACAAATGTCGAATGCTTAAAATGAAATATTAGTTTAAAGAAAATTTTAAAGAATGCTTGCTCGAATCTACCATTAAACTTCCTGAAATTATTTCAGAACAGGCTTGATGATATATTATTTTTTCATTAAAAATAAAGACTCTACAGTCATATTTGACCAAAAAAACGCTAATTTAACGTGGATTGAACCCTAAAAACATCCAAGAGGCCAGGATGGCCACCTGTGTGTACAAATGGCTATAGGTAGCCAATCCATCAGACTTGATCTTTACTGAGATCAATTATCTAAATAGTGGTCCCATGAATGCATTCGGCCCTTTTGAAATTTTATTATGTGCGTTAAACGTACAAAATGTCATCCTCAAATATGAACATACCCAATGAACCTTGGCCATAAAGCGGACAGATTTCTAAACAGGTGATGATGCTTTTTATTTTTACGGGTAGGGTTGTCATTAGTATGTCCAATCTGTATAGTATATTTGTACAATAGGCAGATTCTAACCACTAACAAACATCCATGCAATCACCAGTATTCGATGAAATTACAAATGTAAATATTGGTCATCAGACCGCTTTATCTTTATTAGGATAATCAAAATAGTGAAATTGATATTTAATAGTCGAATTAAAATTAACGTTATTAATGAAAAATAATTTAAGTTTGGATATATTTTCCGTGGATCTGCATAAATATAAAATATTATCTTTGTGTATAACATTGTTGAAAAATTAATTCCACAACTACTTCAACATAAAATATTGAAATTATAAATAGTTTCCACAACACGTCTGTAAAACGTATTATAACAACGGCCTTGCATCTATCTTGAGACTGGATTTCGGAAAAGCATTGTCTCAACACTTGAGAAAATAAACACAAAATAGTCGACTCTATAAAAGGAGTGTTTTGTTATTTGAATATCTTTTATTTCAAAAAATTGTCTGAAAGAAAAACTCGTTAACATTTTTTTCTCCATAAAAAAGATATTGAAATAAAAATATTTTTATACGAACATTAGAAATAAAACATTATAACAGTATTTTATATAGTTTTAAATATCGAGTTTGAATGCGAGAGAAATTGAAATAAAAACATTTACTTCATTTTGTTTTTCTTCAATCGACTTGACTAGACTTGGACCACCGAAATGCATTGTATGTTGAAGAAAAATTGCTTTTTTGAAATTTTTGTTATACGAAAGATTATACTTTTCTTAAAATACTTTTTACAGTTATTTATACGACAATTTAATCGGTTACAGTTTTAAAAATAAAAACAGTGTTGTAGTTTAGAGTTAAAAATATATTATTTTTTATATATGTTTGTTATTTATAAAGCAAAATATTGTTAAAAAGGAAGTTTGGTTTGTGGTGAAAAATTGTTTTATAATGCATATAAAACTAACAGATAAACTCTGCAACAGTGTAAACATAACAGTATAAAAATATAAATAAGTGATTTAAGGACAGTGAAGAGGAGGTTTAAAAGAAACAAGAGATTACAGAAAATTTTAAAGAATGCTAGCTCAAATTTCCTAGAAAATCATTCAGAAGATTATTCGGTTATTGAGAAATTTTATTATGTGGCTCATCACGTACAAAATGGCGCAACAGCCCCATTTTGTACCAAGGCTGTGTGCTATTGGCAGTTTTCGGAACAGGAGATCATGCGTTTCTTTTTACTGGGTAGGGTTGTCAGTACTACGCACAAGCCTCTACAGTCATATTAGACCGGAACCTACAGTTTAACATGGATTGCAAACCACTATCGATCATCCATGCCCCAGCCAGGTTTCGACCTGAAGCCTGTAGTACAAATTGCCATAGCGCCACAGGCCAATTGGGCATCAGACCGCCATGTCTTTATTAGGATCTGTTATCTAAATAGTGAAATTGAAACTTAATAGTCCAATTAAAATGAAATATGAATTAAAATAATGTAATTTTTGGTTATATTTGCATGCATCTGCATAAATGTAAAATATTGTTATATCTGTATGCAACATTACAAGAAAATACTACTAATACTCAGATGAAATATTGAAAAGAAATAGTTTCCACAAGACGTCTGTAAACGTATTATAACAATGGCCTCGAGAGACCGGATTTCGAAAAGCATTGTCTCCACACTTGAGAAAATAAACACAAAATAGTCGACTCTATAGCAGGAGTGTTTTGCTATTTGAATATCTTTTGCAAGTCTGAAACATTTATTTCTCTATAAAAATTGTAGGAAATATATTTTTTACTGGAAAATAAACGTAAATAACAGTATTTTTTCAGTTTTAGTCGAGTTACAATGAAAAGAGAAATTGAAAATAAAAAAAACATTTACTTCATTTTTTTTTTTATCTTCGAACGGCTTGACTAGGCATGGATCATTGAAATGCATTTTATGTCCAAGAAAAATTGCTTTTTGAAATTTTTTTGTTATACGAAAGATTATATTTTTTTTTTAAGAAATGTTTTTACAATTATTTATACGACAATTTAAACGGTTTTTGTTGTTCTTACAGTGTTGTAGTTTTAAAAAAGAAAAACAGTGTTATAGTTTAAAAATAATTTTAGATATGTTTGACATTTATAAAACACAATATTGTTTATACGAAAGATTATAGTTTTTTCTCAAAAAATTTTTTACAATTTTATACGACAATTTAAACGGTTTTTTTTGTTGTTGTTACAGTATTGTAGTTTTAAAAAGAAACACAGTGTTATAGTTTAAACGAATTTTATATATGCTTGATATTTATAAAACACAATATTGTTTAAAAATGAACTTTTGGTTTTAAAAAGGGAAAAGTAGTGACACAGTGAAAAATAGTGATAAAAATAGTAAAAATAGTAAGTGATTAAATAGTAACACAACAATATAAACTATAAACAGATGATTTAACGGACAGACGTCGAAGTGGTAGGTTTAAAAAAAAACAAAGTTTTTACAGAAAATTTTAAAGACTGCTTGCTCAAATCTCATAGAAATTTATTCAAAAGATTATCCGGTAAAGCTGAAGTTTTATAATATGTGAACACTTACAAAAATTTAATTGCCGAAGAAAACTAAATTTTTGTTTGTAGTAAGTATTATATGTGTTTATGTTTTTTACATGTGTGAAGTGTGTTTTATATGTTTTTCTATATATCTTATTAAGTATTATTTTATAATTAGTTGTATTTTATTACATGTTCTTTTATTACATTTTTAATTAGTGCATATATGCTTGTTCATTTAATTTGACTCAAACATAATAATAATTTAATTTTCAATAAAAAATGTAGCAAGAATGTAGTATTTATAGCATTTGGATCCGAAAACGATATATAATCAGGAATTTACTAACATATATATATATATATATATATATATATATATATATATAAATATATTATGTGTGTTTATGTGTTTATATGTGCTCTGTGAGTTTGGTATTTATTTAATATATCTTATGAATTATTTTATTTTTATTACTTTTATTTTATTACATATTTTTTACATTTTTATTTTTGTGTGTTTATATATGTGTTTATTTTAGTTTTATTCAAAGGTAATAATAATTTGTTTTCACTAAAAAAAATGTAGCAAATAATATAGTATTGTACCGTTTGATCCAAACAAACGATATAATAGAGAATTTACTAATAGCTTATTAAAATGAAAGCACATACTATTACAGGAAAATATGTATATGTTTTTAAATGTGTTATATGAGTTTAATATGTATTTAATATTACATATTATTATTAATATTTAATTGTATATTATTTTATTAAGTTTTTATTTTGTGTGTTTTATTATGTTTATTTAGTTTTAGTAAAAGTTAATAATAATTTATTTATCGCGATTGATACGAAAACGTTATAACTAGAATTTTACTAACATCTTATTAACAAGTAATATAAAAAAAAAATTTGTGTAGTCAATTCCTACTTTCTTTTCTCTATATTGCAGAAAGTCCTTTATAAATAATTTTCATTCATTTTTTTTTTCGTTTATCTGCCACCATATATTGGTAGATACATGCAACTTAATTCTAAAAAAAAAAACTGGAAATTATTTAATTAAATTTAATTAATGAATTAATATTTGAAAAAAACTGTATTAACATCAATGTCATCCACTATTAAATGACATTATATATCATTTTCATCATCATCAAGTATTTGAACTTGAGTGGATGAATAAAAAGTATTTTATTAATATTGATAATTTGAACAAGATATATACATGGAGAGTGTGAGCTAATAGATGGAATTGAAAATGAATTACAGAGAAAGATACAATTTAATTCCTGTTATACAGATAGTGTTAATTTGCAGAGCTTATTTTAGTTTTGCTATGCTTATAAAAAATATTCTGATCCGTCAGAGTAAAGGTGATTCTTAGTTGAATATTATCTCAAATCTTCTTCTTACGCTACTGCTGTTATAGTTTGAAAGAAATTTATAAGCTAAAAAATAAATCAACCAAAATGGCGATTCACATTTAATAAAGAAATTTGAAGAAACTAATATTTTAATGGACAGACGTCGAAGTGTTAAGCTTAAAATGGAAGAAGGATTATAAAAATATTTTAAATAATGTTTGCTCCAATTTTCTAGAAAATCATTAAGAAGATTATTCGACAAAGCTAAAGTTTCGGACGGAAGTCAATACATTGTTTAGAAATTAAAATTCCACATATACAATGTGAAGGCTGTGAAAGGATTGAAAGAAACTTATAACAATAAAAGATCCACTATTAAAATTGGGGCCAAACCTGTATTAAAATGACTTCACACTTCCATCATTTACTATGATTCTTTTGAAGAACATGAATTGAACTATATACGCATCAGTAATTACTAAGTATGTGCTTTCACTTATTAAGTAATTATTAATAAATTGATGGATACTTTGACTTCTGTATTATAATGTAATTATGTTAGCTGCATTTGTTTAACTAAAAAAATAAATAACGCTTACTCGAATCTCCTAGAAAATCATTAAGAAGCTGAAGTTTCTTAAGGAAATTGTCAATGCATTCATTAAAAGCTGAAAATTTCATGCATACAATATGAAAGCTCTGGAAAACATTGAAAGAAATTTAAATAAAATGTTACACTATTAAAATTGGTGCCAAAACAAAATGACTCACAATGATTCCACTCCATCACTTACTGTGATTCCATTCGAAGAGCATTAACTGAACTATATGCATATGTAATTACTAAGCATGTGCAAACACTTATTAAGTAATTATTATTAAATTGAGGAGTACATCGACTTTTATATCATAATGTAATTACAGCTAACTATATTTGTTTAACTTGAAGACAGATTTAAAACACTGATAATATTTAATAAAAGTGCTGCAATAACTAGAATAAAATATTTGTCAAATGTAGCTAAATAGTGTAACATATATTTATCACATCAGAATATTTATAGGTTAACAATATTAAATGCTACAATGAACAAGATTATTAAGTTTACAGTTAATTCAAAATAAATATATGACGTTAATTTTAAAAATGCTTTTGCTCATGTATTATGCAAAGCATCAGAAATAATTAATGAATTAATGAATTTCAGGAAGTATATTTTAAGTTAAATATATATGTATTTCCAATAACGCTACATAAATAATTTAACGAAAAGCATCAAACTTCTTAGAAATTAAGCATAGTTCTATAATTTATATACAATGCTATAGAAGCGAAAGATATGATCACATGCTTCAAAATAACTTTATAATTCAGCGAACCCAATTTAAGATTCCACATTTTAAGATTCTTTGAAATATGCCACGGAACCAGAAACTAATTATTTACATCTCGCGTCTTCATCTCAGAATGGAGGCATTCTTTAATTTAATACATTATACAACAATTCATTCGTTATGTGATGCGGACGTTTCGACACTGTTTCAGCTCTCCAAACTTGGCGATGTTTAAATCCCTGATGTGAAACCGGCGCAGTGAAATGTCAAATATCCCCGTCCCCATAGGAATTCCTTGAAGAGAACTTGAGCAGTAACTACATTCTTGGCCGCCGTCTGTTCGACCATCACTTTGGAAAATTGAATCTTTAATCATTTGTTTCTGTTGAAACCTCGGCCGCCACGTTTCTTGGCAGGTGAAATTCCATTCCCAAAGCTCTGGTGGTTTCGCCAATATGGCCTTTCATCAGGCAGAAAGTGTGATTTTCGTGGTTCATTGGCTTGTGTTGGCTAAGGTTGGTAATGTTAAAAGCTCTTTTAAGGCAAACCCTTTGAAAGTATTTACCTTTCTTTTTTAATTTAATTAGTTTTGTTAATTTTAATTTAATCAATTTTGTTTTTATTTTAATTTTATTATATGATGATTATTTTTAATTTATATGATAATAATTTTTAATTTATATGATAATTATTTTTAATTTATATGATTTATTTTATAATGATTATTTTTAATTTATACGATTTATTTTATGATGATTATTCTTAATTTTAATTTATAATATATTGGTGATTTCTGCCAATATGGCTTTTCATCAGGCAATAATTTTTATGGTTCATTGATTGCGTGGGTTCTTTTGGTTGATGTTAAAGCTATTTTTAAAATATTTACTTAATTTAATTAGTTTTGTTATTTTATAATGATTATTTTTAATTTAATATATGATGATTATTTTTAATTTATATGATTTATTTTATAATGATTATTTTTAATTTATACGATTTATTTTATGATGATTAGTTTTTAATTTTAAATTATAATATAAGCTCTGGTGGTTTCGCCAATATGGCTTTTCATCAGGCAGAAAGTGTGATTTTAAGGTTCATTGGCTTGTGTTGGGCCCTTTTTATTGATGTTAAAGCTCCTTTTTAAGGCAATCCTTTTGAAAATATTTTCCGAAAATATTTACTTTTAATTTAATTAGTTTTGTTAATTTTAATTTAATCAATTTTGTAATTTTATTTGATATGATTTTATTATGTGATGATTATTTTTAATTTAATTTATTTTATGATAATTATTTTTAATTTAGACGATTTATTTTATAATGATTATTCTTAATTTATACGATTTATTTTATGATGATTATTTTTAATTTATATATTTTTAATTTTAATATAATATAAGCTCTGGTGGTTTCGCCAATATGGTCTTTCATCAGGCAGACAGTGTGATTTTCGTGGTTCATTGGCTTGTGTTGGCTAAGGTTGGTAATGTTAAAGCTCTTTTTAAGGCAATCCTTTTGAAAATATTTGCCGTTGTTTTAAGAGGTTTACTTTTAATTTAATTAGTTTTGTTAATTTTAATTTAATCAATTATGTAATTTTGTTTTATATGATTTATTATATGAAGATTATTTTTAATTTATATGATAATTATTTTTTAATTTATATGATTTATTTTATAATTATTATTTTTAATTTATGCGATTTATTTTATGATGATTATTTTTAATTTATATATTTTTAATTTTAATTTATAATATAAGCTCTGGTGGTTTCACCAATATGACCTTTCATCAGGCAGAAAGTGTGATTTTCATAGTACTTTGGTAGGTGTAGTGCTCCTTTTGGTTGATGTTAAAGCTCTTTTTTTAATGCAAACCTTTTAAAAATATATGTCTTTACTTTAAGAGATTTACATTTAATTTAATTAGTTTTGAAATCTTAATTTATATAAGTGACATTTTTGGTGTAGATGTGATTGTTCAGTTTTCTATTTCAATAAAATGATAAGTTAACGACTTATCATTTTGTCGAAAGATGCAGAAATTTTAGATGTTGCTACGAAATCATTTTGAAATAATTTCCTCATTCTTTCGTGTTGCATATTGCTTTTAATCAAACAGAAAGTGAGATTTCTTTTAAAAATCCTAATTCGGCGTAGGATAATAAAAAGATGTTTCCCTTTGGCATTCAAAATAATGTACTTTCAACTTACGATATTTATCTGTAATTCAACTAGAGTAATTTTAATTTCAGTGAATAAATAGTTTTTATGAATTTTGAAATAGAAATTGAGGTCTTCGAATTTGCGTTCTCCTCGGTTATGTAAACTAAATAATTAATCACATATTAAATATGATTCAGAGTGAGAAACATGTAGCTGCAGTTAGCTGTAAATAATTAATTCTATTGAGTTATTAATTTCCACAAAAGTCATCTTGTATAAGTACGCATAATACACAGTCCAGTCACATTATTGTGACCACCTGTCAAAAAGCCAGAATATACACTCTTGTATATTCTGGATTTAAGTGGAGTGTGGAATGTGCTATTAAGTGGAATTCTTTATATACATTCCACTGCAATGTTTTGCCACCTGCCTTTTGTGATTGGTTATTTCACGTTGACGTCGAAAGTAGGTGGCGGTCACATTAATCTGACTGGACCGTGTATTTTATTTTATTTAATAACTTTTCTTATAAACCTTGTATAATTTGTATAAGATTTACCCATGCAGTGGCATGGATGAATAGTAGATGGGTTTTTGGACTTAATGCGGTCGAGTCGACATACTGAAGTTCAGGAATTCCTTCCCAACAAGATTTCTCATGCTTTCTCTTCTTCTAAACGGCCTGGCGATATGGATTGACGCAAGGTGTGTGGTCTACTGAGAAAAAAAAACTGTGAATCTGAGAGGTTGTTTATATTAAGCTTCCTTTAATTCAAGATTCAATGATTTTTGAAGAAAAAAATTATCATGAAACGTTATGAAAGGTTTTCAATATCGATTTGCAAACTGATGGCCGTTTAATTGCGAATATTCTTTAAATGACACCAGTTCGATTTCGAAGGGAGATGAAATTGTTTAGTATCGCATCAGTGAGAATCAATATTTTTTCCCCATCGATACTTTGTAGTTGATTGCTTAACTTCAACGAATGGATTTTGTATCCTTTTCATTCTTCCTTTTTCAATTATTGTTAGCTTAATACCATATACGTTTTTTTTAAAAATTATATTGAAAAAGAACCATATCTATAGGAATAACAAGTAATATAAAAAAAAAAATTAAGTCAATTCCTACTTTTTTTTTCACTATGTTGCAGAAACATCTGGTGCCATCTATTATTAGACACATGCAATTTAATTGTAAAAAAAACTAAAATTAATTAATTAAATTTAATGAATGAATTAATATTTGAAAAAACTGTATTAGCATCAAGTGTCCTCCACTACAAGTTCAAAAAAATGTATTTGAACTTGACTGGATGAATAAAAAGTATTTTATGAACGATTGAAAATTTTAACAAGATATATATATATATAGGGAGAGTGTGAGCTAATAGAAGGAATTGAAAATGAATAAATATTCCGATATTGAACCGCACAAATGTGAAGTATGTGGTTCAGGTTGTCTCGACTGGTTATCAAAGCTCTACTTAATATCTTCGAAATAATTAAAAACAATTGATTGAATACTTTTTCAAATTTTTAAGCGATTTGTAAAACTGAGCACTTAGTAGGTTTTTAATCAATACTGTATGTATCCTAAATATTTTTTACATTGATAACGTTTTATTCTTAGAAGAAGTATAGAAGTTAAATACATGCAGTTTCTTTACAATCCATTTTAATATTGAGTTGTTTGGCAGCAACATACTAATAAAAGGCGAGTATTTAATATTAGAAATTTAATCACCAAACAAAAAGTTGCTAGTGTGTGAGGCTTTTTTATTAATTTTCTTTTTCACTTTAGGTTTTCGTAGTGGCTACACTTTTTACTCACCAATATAACACAGTTTTCAATTACAAATTTTTTAATACTTGATTTTTTTAACATTACATATTTCAAACTAATGAACCCTCCAACGTAATGCATCAAAAACAAATGTTTAACAGGCACACGGATGGATAAAGATTTTCGACAGCAAAAAGCCTTTACTGAAGAAGTAGCGTATTTAGCTGCCTTCACATTTGAAAGCATTCGGTCGAATGTCCATTGGTTCCGAGCTTTGAAATTTCATGTAAAAATACAACTTGTTTGACCGTACGTGAGAACCTCCATTCGTCATTTGAATGGTCGTAAATCCTTTGATATGTGACTAAACAACCGGTCTCATCCCGAGAGATTGAAACTGTTTTCGCATGCGTTGTATTTACCATCTAAACTGAAACAAATCGCTTACGTGTGGTGCATAAAGCTCAAGCATTCACGAGTAAACGAGGGGTTTGGAAACTATTAGAGCAATTGAAAAGTTGATATAGGTGCCTGTTTAAAATGCAATAAAAAAAAAACTGCTAAGATATCATGAAGAGATAGAAACTAAATCAAATTGCTGCAATATGTAAGACAGAAACTAAATTAGATTGTTGCAATACGTAAATTACCCTTGTGCTCTAATTGTAGAATTTCTTTAGTCGTCTAGATCGCTGAATATTCGTATATTTTAATTTACCATGATCATACACATTGACGTTCTGATAGACGTATGAATGTTCTATCCTCCTGCAAAAAAAAGTCGAAACATAAAAATCAGCCGTTCCTTGATCGTTGTAGCCAAGGAAAATGGTAATATTTTTCTTTACCAAACACTATTATTTTAAATCATTGCAAAATCGTATTAGATTTAATAGATCATTAGTTTAAAATGAATAAACATATATTCAAAGAGTGATAATTTATTAATATAAGACGAATTCTTTATTACATTTGAAATATTGGAATAACCTATAATTAAACCTATTATCTATAACCTATAATTATCCTGAGCTATAATTAAACTCTGTGGGGTAGTGTTACTCGTGTTCACAACATATCTTCAAGCTACACAGGCCTTCTGTGGGGTTCTAAATGAGTAACAACGGTGCAACCCTTGCTTAGGGCATAAAGACTAACCGTCTCTGTATTGCCAACTGAATTAGAACAACAACAAATCATTGTTTTGCATAATAATTAAATTATTTAAATTTCGTTGTATCATTATTATATGCTAGAAAATCATTTAAGTTTAAATGAACAAACACTAGTTTGTATATTTTAACCAAACAATTCTGTATATTAAATTTTTTTGACAAACTTACGTTTTCAAATTAAAAAATAGTTATTTAAATAAGAACACAAATAATTAAAGTTTTGTTAGTAAATCGTGAATTTGACAGCATTTATGTCTGTTGAAAAACAAAATTGTATTTAAAATTGCTTTCATCATCTAAATAACACCTCAAAAAATTATTTTACAGTTAAATAAATAATTTAATTTGCTTTTATTTTGAAGAAATGATTTCTACAGTAAATTAATTCACAGTTTTTACGATTTTTAATTATTAAAAATATAAAAGCAATACAAAGACTAATAAAATTGTTTAGCTGTTCATGAAACGGAATTAAGTTCTTAACTGCATGGCTTTTTATCTTAAACAACAAAATTGCATTATTTTTCATTATCTAATCAAAATATACAAAAATGAATCTATGTTAAAATAAATAAATGCCAGTCGTTGTAATTTTCTTAGAAAATAATTTTATATTATTATATTGTCTGAAATGTGTATTAGTCTGTGAAAACAAATTTTACATTAAAAATGCATGGAAAATTACATCAAAACAGTTATTCAATTTAATTAAATTATGTTAGTTAATAAAATTTTTTTGCAAGTCTAAGCAGTCAAGATGCAATAATAGTTATATTAACAAAAATGCAAATGTGTATAGGTGTTTTAATAAAAGAACGTAAGCTTCTTTTAGTTGCTAATATCTCAACAACAAAGATTTTTTTATATATTTTCAGTATATTTATTTGAAATAAATATAAATTATGTCGATAATTATTACATTAATAAACTAAATACAATTTTTATTAATTTTTAAATGTAATTATAAAAACGAAAAATGAGTATTGATATCTGTATTAAATACAAAAGCAGTTAATGAACTGATCTTAATAAACATCATGAGATTTTCGATATCACTCGTCTGTTTAAATGCCAAACTAAATTTCTAAACTTTTTATTAATTAAATAAAATCTTCAAATATTCTATTCACATTAAAATTAATAACATTATTTGTTATTTTATTTATCGAAATAATTTTCTTAATTCTAATATATATATATTTATACATTTCAAGAAAAATGAATTAACCATTAAAGATATCATTTAAAAAATATGCAAAATTACTTCACAATGACGAAAATTATATGGAATGCTTAGCATTTAAAAAGCTGGTCTGTTGTACAAAAAGCATTTGGATGATTTTTACGTGGTAGAATTAATTTGGTTGGAAGTAAATAACGCCCAGAGTGTTTTCCAAAATTGGTAATGTGAGTAGATACTCGCCCCCTGAGTTAATAAATTATCAATTGACCTTCTCGTCAGCTTTTCATAGTACAGACGCTTAGGGCATTGGTTATATGCTCGTAGGCCTGTCAGATGTGTTCCATTGTCGCCTGCGAAACCTGGGTAAAAAAACCGCAACAGTGGTCTTGTGTGACAATCCAGGTTTAGTTTGCACTTTAAATGGAGAGCCAGGTACCCGTTACCACCAAGAGAACACCAAAATTAAATTAGGAATTATTCTTGATTCCAGAACTGGCCTGCATATAAATGACAATGTCATTCAACAACATGCACGTTTGTTTCAGGGTGGGTGCTGAATTTTTGTTTATGGATGACAACGCCCGTCCTCAATAAACATTGTAGACGAATGCCTTCTTGGAGGATATCAATTTCTATCTTGAATCCAATGATGTGTGGGGACACGAATTCGCAAAAATCGGAACTTAATTGCTTGGTGAGATATTCAAGAATTGAAATTTGATACTGCAGCATGCCTAGGCGTTGTAAATCGTCCGGGAGACATACTTTTAACCATTACTGACCAATAGTGTTTTTTGTAAAAAGGTTCTTTTTGAAATTTGCATTAAAAATCGATTTTTATTAATTATGTCAAACATATACATCTTTTTGCTCTTTAATTTTTGTTTAATAAATAGACTTTTTACAAATAAGTCAAATTTGTTTTGCTTCTGTCTCTTTCTTTTGCCTGAACTATTAAAATGGACATGAGTGTATTTATACATTTTAAAATGAATTAACTATTAAAGTTACATTTAAAAATATACTTGATAAGAAATAAAAGAGCAGCTGGTCTACAACAACTTTTTTAATTAATTTGGTTTAAATAACGCTCCAAAATATAATATATACTAAAATTTAATAAATATCAATTGTTGTATTTTATAGAGACTATTTTTATATTGCTTATTAAAAACAACTATACACTTTAAATGCCAGTCTGATAAGCAATAAAAATAAATTACACTAATAGTTATATAAACAAGAATGCAAAATATAAAAGACGTAAGTTTCTTTGAATTGTTATCTTCTGAACAACAAAAATTTAATTAGATATTCTAAAATGAAATCAAAATAATACTTTTATAGATATAATACTTAGATAATTATAATACTTAATAGATTATACAGATAAATATTAAAATAAATACAATTATTAATTTTCATACGTAATTATAAAAAAAAATATGAAATGTATATTGATGTCTGTATTGTCTAATACAACAGCTATTGAACTTATCTTAATAAATTCCATGATATTTTCGTTTACTCTTTACTCATTATCGTTTGTTTAAATATCAAAACTATATTTCTAAATTTTTTATTAATTAAATAAAATATGTTAAAGAAAACTATATTTTTACGTTAAAATAATTTAACATTATTTTAATTATTTTCATATATATATATATATATATATATAATGTGTATTCAATATGAATTAATCATTAAAGAAAAACAATCTATTTAAAAAACTTGATAGAAAATCAGAAGCTTAGCATTGTTTATAAACTTTTATTCACTTTTGTTTAAATTACTCCTCCGAAATATATTCTTTGCTAAATCTAATAAATATTAATTATTGTTTTTTATTGAGACAGTTCATATATTCCTTAGTTATTAAAAAAAAAAACCAACCGTAAATATAAGTCTAATAAACAATGAAAATGTGTTACAATAATAGTTATATAAACAAGAATGCAGTTGTTTTGTTGTTGTTAAAAATTAATGTACGATATTAATTATTTTTTTCTTAAGTACTTTTCATAACTATAATGTATATATTATGTGTATTCTTTTAAAATGAATTAACCGTTAAAGATACAATTTATTTAAAAATTTTACTTGATAGAAAATCAAAAGCTTAGCATTGCTTAGAAACTTTTATTCTTTTGCTTAAATTGCTCTTCCAAAAAAAACTTCTTTACTAGATCTAATAATTATCAATTATTGTATTTTATTTAGACGGTTTATATATTCCTTAGTTATAAAAAAAACCAATCGTTAAATACATGTCTAATAAACAATAAAACTGTATTACAATAATAGTTATAAACAAGAATGCAGTTGTTCTTGATAGGAAGTCGAGCTTCCTGGCATTGCTGGTCTGCTGAACAACGAAATTGCATTCGCTTTCATTATCGAACCTTTTTCTGCTAAGTGCTCCGCTGACAGAATGAGTAACTTGTTGGAGAGTTTTTCCCAAGCTGAGTCTCTGTCTGAGAAAAACTCTTTGTGTTTGGGGATCGTTTACTTTGGTCCCTGCAGAACACTAGATTCCTACCTTGTTTAAGCATTCTTAGCAATTAAGTTGCTATGGTAACTGCTTCAAGTTCTGATGTTGCCACAAATAATTAGAAATTGCTTAGAGATAAAATACTATTCAATAAAAAAATACATTTTTTAATTAGACTTTTTATAACGTATTAATTTTTGCACCAAGTATGAATAAAAATATTATTATTAAATAATATTATTTATCATATTATTATTATAAAAAATATTAATAAAATTTTATAAAAATATTATATATAATATTATTAAATATTATAATAAAAAATATTATTAAAAATATTATAATATTATTTATCATAATATATTATTATATATTATGTTAGTTTAATTTACAGTTTTGTAAAATAAATGAATTTTTTTATATAAATAGAATATATAAATTCGTTTTTATGAATTGTAGTTTATTTAACGCAATATACCTTCCTACAATGATGAATTATTTTATTTTGTTTATAATTTAAATTTTGAACGAATAAAATTAAATAATTATCTTCTGTGGTATTAATTACTTAGGTTCTGCAGTACACTAGATTCGTACCTTGTTTAAGCATTCTTAGCAATTAAGTTGCTATGATAACTGCTTCAAGTTCTTGATGTTGCCACAAATAATTAGAAATTGCTTAGAGATAAAATACTATTCAATAAAAATTTATTAAATTTTTTTTTTTTTAATTACACTTTTGTAAAATTATTATATTGTTTGTTTAATTTACAGTTTTTGAAGAATAAATTACTTGTTTATATAAAAAAAATTGATTAACGCGATATTCTTTTCAACAATGTTTCATTAATTTGAATGAATATTTTATTTTATAAAATTGAAACATACTGGATGAAACATAAAGCCTTTTTACAGTTTTGGAGAATGAATGAATTTGTTTTATAAATAAAAATTAGATTGATTAATGTGATATTATTTTTCTACAATATTCATTAACACGAAAAAAAAAATATTATATTGTTACA
The DNA here is from genome assembly GCA_021605095.1 of Caerostris extrusa. NCBI lineage: Eukaryota > Metazoa > Arthropoda > Arachnida > Araneae > Araneidae > Caerostris > Caerostris extrusa. The sequence goes on along the minus strand of BPLR01009617.1, from coordinate 15,939 downwards.
ATTTTGAAGAATGAATGAATTTGTTTTTTATAAATAAAAATTAAAGATTGATTAACATAATGTTCTTTTCTATGATGTTTCATTATTTTATTTTAGGAATTAAAAATTTTAATTTTGATCAAATAAAATTAAATAATTTTCTTCTGAGATATTATTTACTTCTGTTTTTGTAATATACCAAATTCTACCTAGTTTAAGCATTTTTAGCAATTAAGTTGCTATGGTAACTGCTTTAAGTTCTTGATGTTGCCACAAATAATTAGAAATTGCTTAGAGATAAAATACTATTCAATAAAAAATTCATTAAATTTTTTTAATTAGATTTTTTGTAATGTATTAATTTTGCAACAAATATATGAGTAAATATTATTATATTGTTAGTTTAATTTACAGTTTTAAAGAATAAAGGAATCTGTTTTTATAAATAAAAATTTGCAGTTTGATTAAGGGGATATTCTTTTTTCTAAAATGTTTCATTATTATTGAACAAATATTTTATTTAAACGAATATTATATTTTGAAGAAATATTTTATTTTTATGAATTAAAAATAATTTTCTTCTGGGCGATTATTTACTCTTCGGTTTTGCAGTATACCAAATTCTTATTAATTTAAGCATTCTTCGAAATTAAGTTGTTATGGTAACTTGTTTCAGTTTTTTTGAGGTTGCCAAAAACTGTTATAAATGTTTAGAGATAAATTATCATTCAATAAAAAATACATTAATTTTTTTTAATTAGAATTTTTACTATGTATTAATTTTGCAACAAATATAAGTAAAAATATCATATTATTAGTTTTATTTACATTTTTGTGGAATAAATCAATTTGTTTTATAAATAAAATTGAAGACTGATTAACTTGATATTCTTTTTCTACAATGTTTCATTAATTTGAACAAATATTTTAGTTTATGAATTAAAAATTAAAATTTTGAAGGAATAAAAATTAAATACATTTTTTCTTGAGGATTGTTTACTTCAGTTATGCAGTATACCAAATATTACCTGGTTTATCATTCTTCGTAAGAATAAGTTGTTATGGTGACTTGTTTCAGTTCTCGTAGTTGCCACAAACTGTTATAAAATGTTTAGAGATAAAATAATATTCAATAAAATTATTTAATTTCATATATATTTTTTTTCAATTCCTTCTATTAGCTGACACTCTCCCTATATATATCTTGTTAAATTTTCAGTCGTTAATAAAATACTTTTATTCATCCACTCAAGTTCAAATACATTTTTTAAACTTGTAGTAGATGACACTTGATGTTGATATAGGTTTTTCAAATATTAATTCATCAATTAAATTTAATTCATTGATTTTAGTTTTCTTTTTTTAGATTTAAGTTGCTTATATCTACCAATAGATGGCGCCAGATAAACTTAAAAAAATCAATGATAATTATTTATAAAGGACTTTCTGCAATATAGTGAAAAAAAAAGTAGGAATTGACTAAAAAAATGTTTTTATTACTTGTTTAAACATATGTGTGTAAAAATATTTTGTTCAAATTTAATTTAGGGAATATTGAAGAATGAAGGATTTTCACTATATGAAGAAAATAATCGATTGATGTTGACGATGTTCTTCTACAATGTTTGGAAGAAGAAATTAGATTACTTAGTTTAAGATTCAGATTTTTTTTTCTTCTCAATTTTTAGAAGCAAATATGTTCCAGTTATTTATTTAAATTTATGATTAAATAAATATTTAGATATTTTAAGAAATAAAAATGCAAAAGGACATAAATTTCACATAAATTTTATTATCTAGTAACGGAATTATTTGCAGAAGAAATCTAATCAAAAATCTTTAAATTCGTTTTATTACATATCCAAATAATATCACTTATTATCTACCACAGATTATGCTGATGATTTTTTTTTTTCTTTAATCTGCTACTTAAATTATATTTCTTTCAAATTAAAAATATTTTTTAAAATTGTTCTTTTCATGATTTATTATTTTATCTTCTAATTTCATTAATTTATTTGTCTTAAGAATTTTTTTTTAAATATACACGAAAAAAATATTCTCATTGTCTAACCAAGAAACATTTATTTGAATAATTAAAATTAATTCTTTTACATGATTAATACTTTAAAAATAAAATCGAATTACTTAATAATAAAGACATGTAAAGCATAATACAAACACATACTAAGTAAATGTGTCTTGCAAAAAGAAAAGAAACTTTAATGTTTTTTCATTTGTGAACTGACTATATTACAGGCAGCTTGGTGACTTAAAATGGATTTCAAGAAGGAAATAGATAAAATAAGCATTCAGATATTTGGATAAACATTCCCGCTTCTATAATTTCACATTGAAAACATAAACACAGTTTTCTGATCTATTAGCATATGATGTCAATTAATTAGGGTTTTAAAACAATACTGATCTCAAAGTGTGCGAACAATAATCAATATAATTACTCAATTGGTTTGACTTAGTCATCCTTTAATAACATTAATTGTTGCCACAATAACAATAAATATCATCCATAATCATAAATAACATCCATTATCAATTGCTGTGACTTAATGATCCTTTAATCACATTAATTGTTTTTCACAATAACAATAATCAATATTCATAATCAATTAATGTGACCTAATGATCCTTTAATCACATTAATTGTTGCCACAATAAGAATAACCAATATTCATGATCAATTAATGTGATTTAATGATCCTTTAATCACATTGATCGTAGCCAAACATAAATATGGGAGTATTTTCAAAATTTGAAATAGGAACAAAATTTAATCGAACAATTTATATTTTTAAATGACACGAATTTTTTATTATGATAAATAAATGATTCAAAATATCAAGAAATTTAATTGTAACACATAAAAGAGAACAGTAATTTTGGCACATCAATTAGGTTATGCTGAAAAAATCACATTTTTCAAGGATTATTGTAATTTCTGTTACAGTTTTAAATAATTTAATATTGGTAAAAAATCGTTACACTTAATTTAATGCTATAATTTAATTTTATAAATCATATTTTTCTATGCTTTTATTATAAGTTTTTAATCATTCTTAAAAAAATTTCAAATATTTTAAATAATATTTTAGTCATATTTGTTATTAAAGAACATTTGTATAAATAATACAAAAAAATAGTAACAGTTTGAATAATAGTAAATAAATTTTAAAATAAGTTAAATAATTGAAATTTAGATTTGCTATAAATTTACGCCTTCTAAATTCTATGACAGAGAGCTAAATTTTTACAAATATTAAATCAAGAATTTAAATGCTAGCAATTTAAATTCGATATTAGAAAAGCGTTATATCATATTATTTTTTACAATTTTTGTTTTTCAATATTTAGAAAGTTTTCGGTGGTTCAATTTTTTTTTAAAGTTTCTAATACCTATTATTATAAAACATTTAATTTTAGATTAATACTTTGTTTGATTTTTGGGAAAATCTGCATACATTTAAGAAATTTGAGATATTATAAATTGCAAGAAAATTTTTTTAATGAAGTAAATAACTAATTATTTTAAAAGAAAACAGAATCATAATATTTAAATTTTAAATAATTGCAACTTTTTTTAATTAATATCATTTGGCTGCATTGAATATTTTAACTTAATTATTGCAAATTATTCATACAAACATTTAACTAGTTATGTTAAAAACCGATAATTAATTCTACATAGTTCTACATGCGTCCTGTAAAATATTATTCTGTATAATAAGAACACACAGCAAAATACCTGTTCAAAGGCTACAGTTTCTTTTCCTTTTGAAGTTAAAAATAAAATAAAATGTAATATTCATGAAATGGGAAAAAATTTGGCAGTTGATTTTCTGTACAGAAATACAGTATTAATTTTAAATTCATGTACACTGTCCCATAGGGTAAACATACTTTCGGCATGCAGCATTCACATATTGTCCTTGGTTTTAAAAAATTAGGAATATACCATGCCTATTTTTTTTCTCAGGGAAGTTCGGGCAAATATGTGAGGTATATTGTATACCAATTTATTTTGCCAAAATCGTATAGTGCTATCTTCCTGTAAATTTAAATTTTCGGAGATGCTTATAAAATCTTTATTCTTTTTTATAAGAATTCTAAAGGTGCTGTCGTAGAAGTTGATCAAAAACATACTGATTCACCAAAACATTCAGAAAGTACACAATGAATTCATGCATGGAATATTGACGCCGAAACTATAGGTTAATGAATATGGGAATTTTTGAATTTTCATTCTTTTTTGCATATTGTTTCCAGTTTTGAATTCTTCAATAATCCAAATTATCCGAACTATTTAAGTGATGCAATCGATCAGTTGTAATTCAACATTTGCTTATCAAAATCACGTTCAATACCAGACTTCCTTTTCGAATTAATAGTTTCATATTGAGCTATCAAAGTCTGTTAAGAAAGATAGCATTTTGTTTTCCAATACGACTTTTGATACTTTCGAATTGTAACACATTCAAGTGACTATAATTTTGATTCTTTAAACTTAATTTTTTCTTAACCCACAATTGTTATGATTCTTGAATAACGAAATTTCTTATCAAATTACAACTTCATTGTTTCATTAGGTGCAACGTAATTTCTGTTTTAAGCCATCAAAAAAATTTGACTTAAATACGTAACGATATTTCCTTTTCTAGCTTCTCCATTTGAATATTGAAGATCTTCCATTTGGATATTGAACGAAGCTTTCTTTACCATAAAACAGAAATTTCATTATAAGATGCCATCACTCAATAATAGGGATATTGCAACAATTATGTCTTGAGTCACCATGATCACTATCACCATTTAACCAACAGATTGTTATTATCACCATTGTATACATAACAACCTTTAGTCGCAGCAAAGTCTGCCGTGAATCAGAATCGGAATAGCACGTACTTACAAAGTTACCACAATCTTAGTTCTTGATACAAAATAAATCTTTTTTTCTAAGAGGTTTTCTGACACTGGTTGAAATTTGTTCACTTGGTGATGTTCTTTCGAAGAACATTCTAAGTTTCGAACACAATGGTAAGAAAACGGTTAAGAAAATTATAAGATAAACAAGGAAAGACCTCATAAATATTCCACAATATCACACTTGACTGAAGGATAAGAACTGTACAGAGGTGTGGATTCGTCGTCGTTGGGAGATTTTCTAGTGTTCATGATGTGGCTGATGTAGGGGAAAAGGGGCAACAGTCCTGGATCAGTTCTTCGATTGTGAATCACTGAGACTTGTCCCACACCTTGGGGACCAGTTGTTCCGTAACTCATCCTCCTGCTCGTGTCCCTGAGGGCACCCAGGCTTTTTGGCCCTCCTTCTGATATCTCCTCGAGTAGAACTTGACCTCTCATGGCATTCGTGTCACTGTCAGCTGCAAGAATTTATACAAATGAATACTAAATTATTAAATATTTATTAATCTTTCTCTCTATATACATAGTCAGTCATTATGTGACCACAGCCTATTTTCGACGTCAACGTGAAATAACCAATCACAAAAGGCAGGTGGCAGCACATTGCAGTGGAGTGTGTATAAAGGATGTCCTAGGGCATCGGAAAGCATTTCAATCGTTAATTACCTTGATCGAATTGCAATCGGTCCGCTCTACCAAAAGGCGATTATTCTGGCTTTTGACAGGTGGTCACATTAATGTGATTGGACTGTGTATAGTTTTTCTTCTTGAAAAATGCATGTATACAAAATAATTTCCAAACACTTGAAAGCAATATTAAAAATATATATATTTGACAATAAAATTGACCCCTGTGACCCCACAATGAGTTTGGCTGGCATGTCTATGCCGGCTGCTAATCTATGTATTCAACAAAGGGTGAAATGAAATGCAGTCACGTTCAAGAACAAAATTAATTTTATTATTAATTTAACTTTCAGTAAAGATTCAGACCAAATAACTATATTTGGCAATGTAAAGAAAGTTGATATAAGTGGCATAATCTGTTACATCGTGGCATTACAAACCAAGTGGTGTTATAACATCTGATAACTGAAAAGCAAACTGAAAGGTTAGAATTTGGTGACCAAAAGTAATGCTGTTTAATTAGGGATGAAATTTAGATGCAATTTCTGATTTTTTCTGATACCCACTATTCAGTAAAAAGTTCATTCAATTGCAATAGATTCCCCAGTAGCACTGAGAAATCCTTCCATAAATAAATGCCGGATACTTCTGTATATTAACTAGGCCTGGTGTATTATCTTATCAGGATATCAAGTAATATGTAAAATATTATTTACCACTCAACTTATCGCTGACAGATATTGCCATTATTCTGGTGAATATAATTTTAGTGCACTTTTACAAACAGGAATAGGAAATTCATCAATGATCATTAATAAGTTTTAAATGGGCCTACTCATATAGAAAACTTGGGCTTTCTACTCATATAGGAGACTAATAACTATAAAAGGATCTATGGTGATTAAGCGAAACTTTCATTGCTTAGTAGCAAAAGCAAACTGGAAGTCTAATTTGGCTACTAGGAAGAATTCCACTTAAGGGTGGATTTATTTTATCCATCTTCAAATGCAATTTCTGATTTGATTCTTCTAAGACCAACTAAGTAGCAAAAGGTTCATTTAAACGCAAAATATTTTCCTATAGTTGTCATTACAAAGCAAACTTCAAAGCACGCCTTCCCAAAATCTCAAAATCTGGTACTAATCAATGTCAGATGGTGTTGATGAGTTTCAGGTTCCTAACTGGGGATTGCGCTAGGGTTACATTTGTTGGCATAATAACAGTGTTTCGAAGTGTATGAGTTTTCAAGTTTTACTTGGTAAATTTTGGGTGGAGTACAACTGGCTCTGAAGAATAAATGTGGAGCAATATTTTCTGACGGATTTATTGTCTTTCCCTTTAGGTTGAGCTGGACATTATTTTCTGGATTTGGAACTTCTCTTGAAATTATTTCATTTTCCCCATACATGTGCGAATTTATGAATTTAGCCTGATATTGTAGATGATTAAATAAGATAAATAAAAATACTACTACTGCGCCCAAAAAAAATAAGACCAATTATTTTTTTTTTTTAAATTCTTTATTTATTCTTCCAAATTTATTTCATCGCCTTCAAAGTAATCCCCTACGGACACAATGCACTTTATGCCAACTTTCTTTCAAACTTCAATGCATTCTAAAAAGTCATCGGCAGGGATGGCTTTCAAAAGCACCGGCGATTCACGTTGAATCTCTTCAAGCGACTCAAAACTGTGTCCACGGAGGGGCCTTTGAGTTAAGAGAATAGCCAGAAGTCGAACGTAGTGAATACGGTGGTTGTGGGACGATATGGGTTTCATTTTTAGCGAAATGGCCATGAAGAATCAATGCCGTGAGAGCTGGCGCATTCAGTGTTTTCGGTACCAATCGAGATTTGACTCGCTTGAGGCCCAAAATAGAATTAACTGATCCTTTTGAAATTCCAACATCATCAGCAAAGTGTCTAAATATAAATCGATGGTTTGCAATCACCAAATCTTGACTTTTTGGACGTCAGCTTCGTCGGTTGAGGTGGAAGGTTGAACAAAGGGCTCTTCGTCTTCAACGCGTTCTCTGTCTTCTTTGAACTGTTTATGCCACTTGTAAATATTTCTTTCCGATACAGTTTGCTCACCGAATGCCTTCTGCGACATTCTATATGTTTCTGCAAGCAAAAGTGAATGCAAGTTCTTTGCTCAATTAATTCAGACATTTCAAAAATCGCCGAAATCAGTTTTAGCGTCTCACAAAGCCAAGCGTAACTGAAACACTAATGATTATTTTGACGTGAAATTTCATAAAGATGTCAAGGACAGTGCCAGCAAACTAAATAAGAAAAAAAAAATTGAAATTCCATAAGCCCTGGAATTCTAAGTGTAAAATTGGTCTTACTTTTTTGGACACAGTAGTAAATAAATTGTTTACAAAATGCAATTATTACACTAGTGAATTAATTGTTTTTTCAAGGAATGTACAAACAATATATACAGGCAAATATTTTCTATTGTATTCATCATCTTGTTTATCACCCTTTTTATACCACACAATCCTTTTCATTACATTTTACTGGAATTAACTGCACGATTTATGCTTATTTCACTTAAATATTGTTGAATTGAAAAGTTAACTGTTTGATCCAAAGAATTAAAGCTTTTCTTATCTATAAAGGCAATAACAAAGAGAAATATTATCGACTATTTATCGTTGCATTTTATGTTAAAAGCACTATTAAAACCACATCAAAGCAATATATTTTATTTTCTGTCTCTATAATATTATTTAAGAAAATATAAAACAGTTTTTTCAAAAACAAAATTTTTTAAAAGCATTTTAAGTACATTTATCTTGATAGACTTGTGTGTAATTTAAGACTTTTTCCACTTCTTATGTTTTGGAAAGTCATTTTTACTGTATATTTGCACTATAATTTTCCCGATGGCATTCTTTAAACAGATTTTTCTGACAGAAAATAGATGTCTGCCTTTTTTATAGTTTCACATTTTTTTAATCTTAATTTTTTCATCAATGTTATAGTTTAAAATTTCTTTCCGGGTTTTTTTTTTTTGTCTTGTCTGCTTCACAAATAATTTTTCCACTAACTTAATATAACTTTTTTTTTTTACTTTTAGACATTGAGTGATGATTATACTTACCCCCTTTTTTTATCACTTAACAAAAGAGAATTTCTGAAGAATGCATTGTATGAGCTTTGCCACAATTTGTTGCATTCTTTATAATATTTTTTATCTATCCATTTGACATTTTACATATTTTTATTTCTCTTTGTAACTCCTATTACATTTTTATAATTTTTCATTTGTATTTTTTCTTTTATTGGTAAATATATCATCTTTTTTATTTCTTTTACAATCTTTTTCTTTTCTTTTTCAATGCTTTATTCAAGTTACACGTTTGATAAAGAAAAGGACAACAAAAACAATACTTTTGAGAAAATTATTAAAAATTAAAAGAAATTCAAAACTAACACATCAACACAAACTAACATGCACATCAAATTAATCGGCTCTTTACTAAATTCTAATCACACGCAGTAGGTCAACGATATTCTGTGACTAATTCGAGGTTGTGCTTGATGAAGTCCACATCCTAATGTGATTTAAATCTGACAAACAGGTTGACAATTGATAGAAACTGTTCCTGTAGCCATTTCATTTTAGAGGCGGATCTATTGGGTGATCGTTCAGGACATTTTTATACTATAGTGGCATGTCAAATTTTTACAGTTGGTTGAATTGTCCTGATCGTCAATACATACAGGGATACCATAACACAACAATGACAGTATATGCGTGGGGAAATTTTCTATTGAATTTCTTCCTACTTATCAAGCACATCCTTAGCCATCTAAATCACTAGGTATCTCTCAAATAAAGCAGATTTTGGAATGATTACAAATGACTTGCTGGTCTTCCAGGGTTTTGGCGATCTAGTCTTTTCGTACTCGCCAAATATTTTCTAGCTAGCTAGATCACCGAATCTCACTTCATTCATTAGCTTAGATTTGAGGATGTCTTAAAAGCATTGTCAAGTTGTTTCAGAATCTTGCAGTTATAATTGTACAATTGTAGCGAGTTTGACAAGGTATCCAACAGGGGGAATTTACCAGATCTATAAATCAACGAGAAACCACAAAATATCTTATACGAAAGGTAAGTGTAATATCTCGATCTATACTAGACCTATAACGGCTTCAAGAAGATGGCTCATGGGAACACATCACTTTTATTTACAAGATGACATTTTACAAATTGTCATTTTGCTTTCCTATATATATATATATACATACAGAACTCCATTTACAAAAAATGAAAATTAAAGATAATTTAATTCTTAAGTGCAGTTCACTCTAAGGTCGAAGATTTTCAGATTTATCCAGTCTCGACGACGGATCTAATTGCCTGCGGCAGACCTTAATTATAACAGGGCGGGATACACAAAACCACAAGGGGCTCACTTTTGAAACAGGCGGAAACACCGGTCTGTTCAGTCACTTTCAGAAAAAGAGGGGCAAACATATCTTATGGACTTGTCGCATAACTCATTTTTCTCACCAAATCTCCATTTAAGATCATCCTTCAAAAGGAGGAGGGGTCAATTTACCTCACTTCTCATTAGAGTCGATACGACTCTAATGAGACAGCATGATCTATCACCAGTCGCGATGCACCAAATCATGGTATATTCCATATTCCATCTGTAATTGTTTCAACCTCTGAAGGTCGAACAGATAATCGCTAATTTCGTGATGTCTCATTATCCATGATGCTGACTATCTGCTATCATATTTGAGTGACAGGTTGTTCTCATTAGTACAAAACACTAATTGTATGTAATATAAATATCCACAACATTGCTTGTCAAATTTCAGTGATAGGTTGTTATTATGTACTTGTCAAAGAATATACATTAACTTTCCCTGGGAACGAAATGCTACAACTTTTCTCGTGGGAAAAATGCTACATAAATAGACGCCTTATTGATTGATTCGTTATATGTAGAAATGTTAATGAATGTCCTAAATAAAATATTCAATTTCTTAAAAAGTTTATATATTTTTTTATACTTAGATAAGTATCGATTTTTCTTTTGATGTTTCGTTTTCTTATCATTAGTATCATTAACTTTTTTTTAAACTTACCTTTCAGATACTTTAATTTTTTTTTATTTCTTAAGATAAAATGAATGCAAAAAAAAAAAAAAAAAAAAAAAAAAAAAATCGAATTCAACGAATTTAAATAACATTATTGAAACACGTTTTTTTCCTCCAAACATATGCCTCCTTTATGAAGCAGAATTACTCCCTATCGTCATTCATAATAACCTTTGAATATTTCTGAATACATTTACACTGCTATTTTCTGAATGGCGAAGGATTTGCATACATTACTACTACCACTACCATAAAAACCTTCTAATGGGCTAGAGTGCCTATTTTCTTGAATGGACATTTGCCTTCCTTAAATGTGTACATTCATTCAGTATCTCATTCAACTCTTATGCGTTCATTCAAACTTCTTGGGTTCATTATGAAGATTTCGCATCATTACGTTACTGGGGAAAATGAGCACGAAGTCAGGAAAGAAGTCAGACAATTAGTGTAATGATAATCACTTAGCTTTTAGAGCTTCAATTGTTTTTCAAGTTAGTTCTGGGCCATAATTGGCCGTGGAAGTCATCGAGGCTTTTGGAAAAAGTATAAAGGGAGTGTAAAATTTAAAAGGAAGAAATAAATTCTTTAGGTTTTAAATGTATCAATTAAATTTTGTGTGTTTTTATTAAAAATAATAATTTTGAATCTGTATTTTCAATTTCAGTTTTATGTAATATGCTATCAGATTACAAATTTCTAAATCATCTCTTATAAATTTTTTATTCAAATTTAGTTGCGTTTATTAATTAGATTTTTGATTGATTGAGTCTACAATTTTTATTGAGGGAATAATTAACAAAGATTGTATCAATAATTTTAATTATCTAGTTTATATAATAACATACTTAAGGTTTTTATTGAAAATTTATCATTTCTTGCTTATTCTGAAATACTTACGAAAATAATTATGAAAAAAATTTTTCTCATTTTTATAAAAAACTCATGGAAGACAATCATATTCACTAATTTTTTTATCAATAATGCAAAACTACATGCACAAAATTTTGTTATAAAACCTTTATATTATGATATAAGAATTGATTTTAAGTGTATTAACATTGCTAAAAATTGTATAAAAATGAAAAATGAAATTTTTCTTGTAACAGACTCTGAAAATAAACTGAAAAATTAATGAAAATCTGGAGATAATTTTTCATTTCGGCCTTAGTGAATTACATCATAAATGATCGCCAAACCATAGCTGGCCTCTATTGCTGATACTACTCGCTATTTCAATAAATATGGGCAATGTAGTATTAATTAGAAGAACCTTGGTCTGTCGTTCCGAATCTCATAGACGTTCCCTCATTATCCATCTGTAATTCCCTTGACATTCCTTCCATTGATTTTCCTAAATTTGTTGTTTTAATTCGCCGATCCTAATACAAATGCTACAAATGCTTATTTTAATACAATGTAAGCAAAGCTACTGAATTGTTCTTCTAATAGACAATTTCCAGTGACAATCACTCCAAAATTTGCAAACCTTGAGAAAATATAAAAAAGCTTTATTTATATCAATAATGAAACTGACAAAGATTTAAAATGTAATTTTTAAATTTTAAAGTAAAAAAATAAATAGATGTGCTGATTTTGAATTTAATTTATTTTTATGTAGCTTAATAAATAAAACTTTTTCTATTCATCATACTCGTATTATTTTTTGCTATTTATATTTACAAGCAATAATAATGAAAAGTTATATATAATATATAGATATATAATATAGCAATAATATATGCCTAGTATATCATTACTTAATCAATAAGATCTTATGGTCACCTGTATTCATATTTGTCCCGTATCTATTGATCCTTTGGGACGTTTGTAAGTAAAACGATATAAGGATTTACTGTACTTATAAGGAAATTGAGGTAGATGCATTGTTACACCTTATGTTTGATGCGTTTTAAATGTGTTTCCGATGGGATTTCGAAAAGCTGATAAACTAAAAAAAAAAAAAAAAAAACACTGAAGATGTGTTAAAGTTTGATAAATTTTCGATTAGTTTACATTACTATCTTTACCTTTATCTCATCTCTTGTTATTAATACAGTAAAAACACAGTAATAAGTAATACAAAGTTTTTTTTTTTTTTTTTTTTGTAGAACATAGTTTTGCTTATTCTTTTCTATTTTCTTTAATTCTTTCCATCTAATTTGTCCAACACAACAATTTCGATCACACACGGTTTGCTGCAGAGTGATGGATGTTGGATCCAAAGTTGTTAACAACTTTTGAATCGATATGGCTTCTTCAATCGTTTGAATATAAAGTCAAAGAAATCGCACAAAAATGCAAAAACAGTTTACGTCGGATTATTTTCAGATATTGTTGAATGAAAAGTTAATGAAACTATGTAGAATGATGGACAAGAAGTGACGAATGAAGAACTGGATGGTCTTGTAATACCAATAAATTTGTAATAATTAAGAAAAAGTTAATGGCCTTTTATCTTACAAGAAGTTAAAAAAAAAAAAAACACCACTCCAATTGCAAAATTTTGAAAATGGAGAGTGACCCAAATAAAAGGAAAACAATACTTTATTAAAAACATTGAAAGTTACTTTGAACTACAACTAACTACTACATTGAAACATTACTTTATTAAAACATTGATTTTTCTTAAGTCGAAACTGCTAAAATGCTATATAAGTCATTGACACAAACAAAACTAAGCAGTCTTAAAAAATAATTTTAACATGTAGAACATATTAAATTCTTTCAATTACCTGTTTTGTTTCATATTTTCCCATTATTTGGATTATTTAGGTTATACATACTTTTTTTAATTTAAACTAAGCTTACAGGATAAACAGGTCACCTGGCTTACAGGTCACCTGGAGGAAAGCACAAAGGCATCGGCAATTACAGGTGGCACAGTGGTGAAATCAAATCTACACTTGAGGTAACTTGACTTAACCACTGTGCATTAAGGCGCATTTCATCTTCATGAACTTAAGGAAATAACTTTTAGCAAGATATTTTTATCTCAAGCAGCATCGTTGCATTTTTACCATTACAGAATGGGTAAATGCAAGGATAGCAGAGTGGCAAAAAGGGTCAATTGTATTTAGCCGTTCCCATTCCGCTAAAGAGAAAGATCTTAACCGAGAGGGATGGCAGACAAGCTTCACGGCTTGTGAATCTAAATCGCTTTCAAACCCGACAGGAATTGCTGCAGTCAGTGAATGAAGGTCCAACTTAACATGTTGGCGAGAAAATATTGCGACGGAAATTGCATGCAATGCAAATTTGAAGAGGAAAGTAATCAGTGATAGAAATTCACATTTAGGGTGACTTATTATTTCTCCATTGAGTTTACACCATCTTATTTCCATAAGAAATATTCTTCGGAACATGCATTTTTCCATCGTGATGCATTAATGATGTAACCCCAGGGTCTGGTAAAGTTTTACTGTATATGTGCTTTTAGTTAAGATCGGAATGATATTAAAATTTATGAATAACAATTATAAATTAACATTTGAATGAATGGAATTAATTTTCTTACCTTCCGAATAAGTTCCCATTTCGAATTTATCTGTGTCTTCTTCCGCACTGGAGGAAAGACCATTCATGAGACTGCGCTTCCGCTGTGCATTCTGTATGGCTTTGGCGTACGACGTGTCATCCGATTCCCTGGTAGTCCTGCTGCGTTCGGTTGTTTGACTTTTACCGGACCCTTCGCTGGAGTCCGAGTCCGCGAACTTGACTGCTTGACCAGTCTCGTCCATGAGTGAGAGGCTGGAGTTGCCTGTACCTTACGCTGGAAGTGGAAGGGGGAAGGGGTGTGGGTTCCTCGACTCGAGGCACCGAGGGAACTGGAACGACGCTTTCCGTGGCAGGAGGTGAACTCATTTGAACGGATGATTCGTCGGTTCGAACGTAGCTGCTCTCTTTCGGACATGGTTGAGATTCGAACGGATATCTCAGACATTCTGGAGAAAGTATTTGAAATTAATAATCTCTTAAGTGGTTTCGTTAAAACTCAAATTATTCCTTTACGCAGCGAACATATTTAACAGATTTAGCGTTATTAAGTATGTTACATAGACTTGTTATACTATATCTATTAATATGAGTCCAGGCTTGACAGATGATGGTGAATATTAGTGTATTCAAGCTTGTTAGAATTTGAACTAGAAATAAAAAAGCAAATTATCTCACGCTGGAAGTGAGAGATCTGTCTTTATTAAATTACACTTAAATCTTTTAAAACGATAAACAAACAAACAAAAAAAACCCAAATGAAGTGACTTTTATTCATTTAAATTAACAGATGCGATGAGTACATACTTTCTGCTCTGCTGAGGTTGAAAAATTTTTTATGTGTATGTGTGTGTTTCGCTCAATTTTTTAATAAACAAACTGAAGAATATTTCCTGAATATTTACTAAGAGCAATTATTTTACATTTGCAACATCATAAGTAAACTAAAACTAAAAAAAAAAACACACACAATAATAAGTGCAGTGACGTTATAATATGTCGCTAAATCAGTTGCAAAATTTGCTGACTCAATATCTTTAATTTAAAAGGTGGATAGCGAAATCATAATTGTGGATAACGAAATAATTTTCCTTGCCAAACAGTTTTAAGAAAGATTGGGTTTTTCATTACGAAGTATGCGATTTTTTCCTGCAAAGAACCAAACTCCTCAACAATCCAATCAATAAAGTCACGTTGGGGCTAATATAACAAATAAATTTTTCTCTGTTAATACATCCACGCGTAAAATTTAAACTAAAATTAATAAGAATTGTGTATTTGTGACGTATGATTTATTGCAATCCCATTTTAAAAAGTTATTAATTGTCACTATGAATAGCGGCTGCTGCATTTCGCAGATGAGAATTGCGTTTAAACCCCTCTCCCCTAGTTTTCATTTTAATATTTACTAAAACCGATGCGCTTTATTTTAAATTAATTGATTTATTATTCTATCACGGCCAACTGTTTTCTATTTGTTGTTGTCTCTTTATTTATTGTTGAAGCCTAATTGTCAAGACTTTTTTCCCTTGCAATAACCTTCTGACATACAGCGACTGATGATTAACGCTTTATTTGGATTACATTCAAGGAGACTTTATTGGCATGCATGTTGAGCTGAAAAATTCCCAAAGCAAATAAACGGGTAGAGGTAGCGAGACATTATATCCCAAAGATATTGACCAGTTTCCCATTTGCCTTATCACTTTGTGCAGGAAATGTTTAAAAAAATCTAACAAAAACATTAGAAGGACATAAGCAATGCGTAATA